>NIVC01003897.1:0-38444 GCA_002269645.1 Macrostomum lignano
CAATAGCAAGCATTCCCCAGATAGCAAACATTCCCCAGATAGCAAGCATTCCCCAGATAGCAAGCATCCCTCAGATAGCAAGCATACCCAAATAGCAAGCATCCCTCAGATAGCAAGCATCCCTCAGATAGCAAGCATCCCCAGATAGCAAGCATCACTCAGATAGCAAGCATCCCTCAGATAGCAAGCATCCACCAGATAGCAAGCATCCCTCAGATAGCAAGCATCCCCAAATTGCAAGCATCGCCCAGATAGCAAGCATCCCCCAGAAAGCAAGCATCCTCCAAATAGCAAGCATCCCCAGATAGCAAGCATCACTCAGATAGCAAGCATCCCTCAGATAGCAAGCATCCACCAGATAGCAAGCATCCCTCAGATAGCAAGCATCCCCAAATTGCAAGCATCGCCCAGATAGCAAGCATCCCCAGAAGGCAAGCATCCCCCAAATAGCAACCATCCACCAGACAAAAAGTAGCTAGAGCGACAATTTCCTTAGCTTTATAGTGGCTCCTTTAAATTGGCATGGCGCTTTATACCTTTACATTTGAAATTGTATATCTTGAATGTTTGACATGGTGGCTCTTTTATGTTTGACATGGTGGCTCTTTATTGTTCGACATGGTGGCTCTTGTATGTTCGACATGGTGGCTCTTTTAATGGTCGACATGGTGGCTCTTTAATGTTCTTCATGTTGGCTCTTTTATGTTTGACATGCTGGCTTTTTTATGTTTGACATGGTGGCTCTTTTATGTTCGACATGGTGGCTCTTTTATGTTCTACATGGCTGCTCTTTTATGTTCGACATGGTGGCTCTTGTATGTTCGACATGGTCGCTCTTTTGGGTTTGAAATGGTGGCTCTTTAATATTTGACAAGGTGGCCCTTTAATGTTTAACATGGTGGCTCTTTAATTTTCGAAATGGTGGCTCCTTAATTTTCGAAATGGTGGCTCTTTTATGTTTGACATGGTGGCTCTTTAATGTTTGACATGGTGGCTCTTTAATGTTCGACATGGTGGCTCTTTAATGTTCTTAATGGTGTCTGTTTTATGTTCGACATGGTGGCTCTTTTATGTTCGACATGGTGGCTCTTTAATGTTCGACATGGTGGCTCATTTAGGTTTGAAATGGTGGCTCTTTAATGTTTGACATTGTGGCTCTTTAATATTTGACAAGGTGGCTCTTTAATGTTCGACATGGTGGCTTCTTAATTTTCGAAATGGTGGCTCCTTAATTTTCGAAATGGTGGCTGCTTTATGTTTGACATGGTGGCTCTTTAATGTTTGACATGGTAACTCTTTATGTTTGATATGGTGGCTCTTTTATGTTCGACATGGTGGCTCTTTAATGTTCGACATGGTGGCTCCTTTAGGTTTGAAATGGTGGCTCTTTAATGTTTGACATTGTGGTTCTTTTATGTTCGACATGGTGGCTCTTTTAGGTTTGACATGGTGACTCTTAAATGTTTGACATGGTGGCTCTTTAATGTTTCACATGGTGGCTCTTTAATATTTGACATAAAGTCACATATATGTTTGACATGGTGGCTCCTAAATGTTTGACATGGTGGCTCTTTAATGTTCGACATGGTGGCTCCTTAATTTTCGAAATGGTGGCTCCTTAATTTTCGAAATGGTGGCTGCTTTATGTTTGACATGGTGGCTCTTTAATGTTTGACATGGTAACTCTTTTATGTTTGATATGGTGGCTCTTTTATGTTCGACATGGTGGCTCTTTAATGTTCGACATGGTGGCTCCTTTAGGTTTGAAATGGTGGCTCTTTAATGTTTGACATTGTGGCTCTTTTATGTTCGACATGGTGGCTCTTTTAGGTTTGACATGGTGACTCTTAAATGTTTGACATGGTGGCTCTTTAATGTTTCACATGGTGGCTCTTTAATATTTGACATAAAGTCACATATATGTTTGACATGGTGGCTTCTAAATGTTTGACATGGTGGCTCTTTATGTTTGACATGGTGGCTCTTTTATGTTCGACATGGTGGATCTTTTTTGTTCTACATGGTAACTCTTTTATGTTTGATACGGTGGCTTTTGAATGTCTGACATGTTGGCTCTTTTATGTTTGACATGGTGGCTCTTAATTGTTTGACATAGTGGCTCTTTAATGTTCAAAATGGTGGCTCTTTAATGTTCGAAATGGTGGCTCTTTAATGTTCGAAATGGTGGCTGTTTTATGTTTGACATGGTGGCTCTTTTATGTTTGACATGGTGGCTCTTTAATGTTCGACATGGTAGCTCTTTAATGTTCGACATGGTAGCTCTTTTATGTTTGACATGGTAACTCTTTTATGTTCGATATGTTGGCTCTTCTATGTTTGACATTGCGCTTCTTTGATGTTTAGCAGTTTTGTTGTGTTTTTAAGGTGTTTTAATAAAAAAATCTTTTTGCACTACTATGATTCGAACCCAGGTCGCTACATTAGCATTCCAGTCTGTTCGCATCAGGGCTATCTCTTTTCAATTGGAGAACATGAATTGTGGCCCTTATAATTCAATTCTTACAGCAAGTCAATTGGAGTAAAAAGTTATGACATAATCAATTTCTCAGTCAGCCAGTATCAGTCTCAATTTAAGTTAGCAATATGGTTACGCAATTTAAATCAAGTCGTGTGTGCATTTCTTCGGTACTGTTTTCAACTTGTTGTGATGCAATCTTTATCACAATCGGAATTCAGTCAGTCAGTTTTTTCTCTAGCATTCTTACAATGCATTTCAGGTCGAAAGAGCTGCTTGACCTTTGCAAAAAAGCATGTTTTTCGAATATTTAATCCCTTTAAAATTGAGCAATTTCTTAGCCAAGATGCATGTACCGTCCCAGGAAAATTTCTGATCGAATAATGCAAGTTTGAAGAAAATCGGTTGAGCCATTTTTTCTGAAATCTATCGCATACCTACCTACCTACCTACCCACAGACAACTCATTTTTAGTATATAGGAATTAATGCGACTGCACTAGCAATCGAGCCTGGGCTTGGAATCAAACTGCGCCCGCTTGTTGCCATTGCAAGCCAGAGCTCTTAGATTCAAACTACTGAAATGCCAATGCTTAATTTGGCATCCAAGTCGGCCAAAAACAATGCATAAAATTATCCCCATAAAGCTTCGCGTGACCTGTCTCCAAGTAAAGAAGACTCCGGTCACGGATTGAGTCTTATAAGCAGGCCATACTAGACAATACTTTTATCACGAAGCCCATCAATGGCTGCTCTAGGCTCAGTTTCCATTCGGATGTCGCGTCTCCATCAAATAAGAAAACGCCCTGCGGGTGGGTCCGGATTGAGAGGATTAAATTACTCTTTTCTTGCTTCTAGCACATTAGAGAACGATATGAACAAGAGAACGCATATAAATGGACAATTCTTCAGTTTTTCTGTCACTTATTCAATTCAGTTGATGGTAATCATGAATAGTCAGCTCCTCATTTCCTGTTGTTGGGCCAGCCTCCCGGATCCTCAGTTGCTGGGCCAGCCTCCCAGATCCTCAGTTGCTGGGCCAGCCTCCCAGATCCTCAGTTGCTGGGACAGCCCCCCAGATCCTCAGTTGCTGGGACAGCCCCCCCCCCCCAGATCCTCAGTTGCTGGGCCAGCCTCCCAGATCCTCAGTTGCTGGGCCAGCCTCCCAGATCCTCAGTTGCTGGGCCAGCCTCCCAGATCATTCAGTTGCTGGGACAGCGCCCCCCCCCCAGATCCTCAGTTGCTGGGCCAGCCTCCCAGATCCTCAGTTGCTGGACCAGCCTCCAAGCTCCTCAGTTGCTGGGCCAGCCTCCCAGATCCTCAGTTGCTGGGCAGCCAGCCTCCCAGATCCTCAGTTGCTGGATCAGCCTCCCAGATCCTCAGTTGCTGGGCCAGCCTCCCAGATCCTCAGTTGCTGGGCAGCCAGCCTCCCGGATCCTCAGTTGCTGGGCCAGCCTCCCAGATCCTCAGTTGCTGGATCAGCCTCCCAGATCCTCAGTTGCTGGATCAGCCTCCCAGATCCTCAGTTGCTGGGCCAGCCCCCCAGATCCTCAGTTGCTGGGCCAGCCTCCCAGATCCTCAGTTGCTGGGCCAGCCTCCCAGATCCTCAGTTGCTGGGACAGCCCCCCCAGATCCTCAGTTGCTGGGACAGCCCCCCCAGATCCTCAGTTGCTGGGCCAGCCTCCCAGATCCTCAGTTGCTGGGCCAGCCTCCCAGATCCTCAGTTGCTGGGCCAGCCTCCCAGATCATTCAGTTGCTGGGACAGCGCCCCCCCCCAGATCCTCAGTTGCTGGGCCAGCCTCCCAGATCCTCAGTTGCTGGGCCAGCCTCCCAGAGTGTCAGTTGCTGGGCCAGCCTCCTAGAGTGTCAGTTGCTGGGCCAGCCTCCCAGATCCTCAGTTGCTGGGCCAGCCTCCCAGATCCTCAGTTGCTGGATCAGCCTCCCGGATCCTCAGTTGCTGGGCCAGCCTCCCAGATCCTCAGTTGCTGGGCCAGCCTCCCAGAGTGTCAGTTGCTGGGCCAGCCTCCCAGAGTGTCAGTTGCTGGGCCAGCCTCCCAGATCCTCAGTTGCTGGGCCAGCCTCCCAGATCCTCAGTTGCTGGATCAGCCTCCCGGATCCTCAGTTGCTGGGCCAGCCTCCCAGATCCCAGTCTGTCTATAAAACACTAAGAGCTTCGCCGCTTTGAAACAGCAATACTCCATCGACTTAACTCATAAGAAGTCTTCTCAATGAAATGAGTTAAACAAAAGCGTACATAACTGCTTATTTCATTGCAAACGGGTAGATGGGAATTATTCAATTAGCAGAGAAAACAGCTGCTATAGGTGTAATTAAAAGTACAAGTAATGTAGAAAACAATTATATAAGTACAAAAGACGAAGTGGGGGCAGGTGATAATTAAGAATGAGCACATGCTTGAGTAGGGCTGAGCAGTGCAGCATACACAAAAAAGACTTGAAGAAAACCGGTTTAAACTGGTTTCAGGTACAGCACGTGGATTACAATAGTAGATGGGCACTGACTTTTGGGATAAAAAATGCCAACATTCATAACTGTTATTATTTAAATTTACTCTTTTCGTAATATTCAATCTAAAGTTTATCCAACATTTAAATCCCTAAACTACCTTACCTTAACTTGAATACCTAAACTACCTTACCTAAACTCGAATCCCTAAACTACCTGAACTCGAATCCCAAAACTATCTGAACTCGAATCCCTAAACTCGAATCCCAAAACTACCTGAACACGAATCCCAAAACTACCTAAACTCGAATCCCTAAACTCGAATCCCAAAACTACCTGAACTCGAATCCCAAAACTACCTAAACTCGAATCCCAAAACTACCTGAACTCGAATCCCAAAACTACCTGAACTCGAATCCCTAAACTACCTGAACTCGAATCCCTAAACTACCTGAACTCGAATCCCAAAACTACTTGAACTCGAATCCCAAAACTACCTGAACTCGAATCCCTAAACTACCTAAACTCGAATCCCAAAACTACCTGAACTCGAATCCCAAAACTACCTGAACTCGAATCCCTAAACTCGAATCCCAAAACTACCTGAACTCGAATCCCTAAACTCGAATCCCAAAACTACCTGAACTCGAATCCCTAAACTCGAATCCCAAAACTACCTGAACTCGAATCCCAAAACTACCTAAACTCGAATCCCTAAACTCGAATCCCAAAACTACCTGAACTCGAATCCCAAAACTACCTGAACTCGAATCCCAAAACTACCTAAACTCGAATCCCAAAACTACCTAAACTCGAATCCCAAAACTACCTGAACTCGAATCCCTAAACTACCTGAACTCGAATCCCTAAACTACCTGAACTCGAATCCCTAAACTACCTGAACTCGAATCCCTAAACTACCTGAACTCTAATCCCTAAACTACCTGAACTCGAATCCCTAAACTACCTGAACTCGAATCCCTAAACTACCTGAACTCTAATCCCTAAACTACCTGAACTCGAATCCCTAAACTACCTGAACTCGAATCCCAAAACTACCTGAACTCGAATCCCTAAACTACCTGAACTCGAATCCCAAAACTACTTGAACTCGAATCCCAAAACTACCTGAACTCGAATCCCTAAACTACCTGAACTCGAATCCCTAAACTACCTGAACTCTAATCCCTAAACTACCTGAACTCGAATCCCTAAACTACCTGAACTCTAATCCCTAAACTACCTGAACTCGAATCCCAAAACTACCTAAACTCGAATCCCAAAACTACCTGAACTCGAATCCCAAAACTACCTGAACTCGAATCCCGAAACCGCTAGCATTTTATTGGCAGAAACTAGAAGCAGATTATGCAGCTCATAGTAAGGAAATAGCAGATCCCGAGCTACAGTTTTAGGATTAAGAATTGAAAATCCCAAAAAGGTCTAATTAGATTGGATAATACAAGTTGGAAATGCCTTATGCCTAGGCGTAGAAAAATAAAATGCAATGCAATAGAGATGCAACAACAGTACAGGGACAAATGAGATAAATATGCAAGCCTATAAAAGCATAAAATTGAATAACTAAATGTATAATTATAAAAAATATTCGCGCAAACTTGAGTGATTTTGACAGCTTTAAAACCGCTTCACTTGTCCCTGGTGTGCCTGGTGACCGTGGACACCCCATCCACCAGCTTAGTCTTGAACAGCACGTTGGCATTGTTGAACATGCCGTCCTTGAGCGAGACTACAATAAACTGAGACTGGCCGAAGTTCTCCTTAATCAGCTGGCCAATGTTCTGGGTGTGGCTCAGGTCAAGGGCGGCGTCGACTTCGTCAAGGATGTAAATTGGCGCCGGCTTGAACAGCAGCAGGGCCAGGATGAGCGACAGGGCCACCAGGGAGCGCTGGCCGCCGCTCAGCTCGCTTAGCGACTCCTTCCACTGCTGGCCGAACCCGATGCGAAACTCGATGCCCTCCAGCACCGACCGGCCCGCGGAGGGCACCAGCTTGGCGTTGGCGCCTGGCAGCATGGTGGAGAACAGCTTGCCGAAGTCTGCGTTCACCTGCGGCAGTGCATGAATTGGCTGGCGTTCAACAGCTGGAGAGCTGGGATGGAGTTGGGGATGAATGGGGAGCTGGGATGGATATGAGGATAAAATGAGGAGCTGGGGCGGGGATGGGGATAAAATGGGAAGCTGGGACGGGAATGAGGATAAAATGAGGAGCTGGGGCGGGGATGGGGATAAATTGGGAAGCTGATACGGGAATGAGGATAAAATGGGAAGCTGGGACGGGGATGGGGATAAAATAGGAAGCTGGGCGGGGATGGGGATAAGATGGAGAGCTGGGGCGGGGATGAGGATAAAATGGGGAGCTGGACGGCGATGGGGATAATGCGGGGCTAAGATGGATATGAGGATAAAATGGGGAGCTGGGGCGGGGATGGGGATAAAATGGAGAGCTGGAGCGGGGATGAGGATAAAATGGGAAGCTGGGACGGGAATGAGAATAAAATGGGAAGCTGGGACGGGGATGGGATAAAATGGGAAGCTGGGACGGGAATGAGGATAAAATGGGAAGCTGGGGCGGGAATGAGGATAAAATGGGAAGCTGGGGCGGGGATGGGGATAAAATGGGAAGCTGGGACGGGGATGGGGATAAAATGGGAAGCTGGGACGGGGATGGGGATAAAATGGGAAGCTGGGACGGGAATGGGGATAAAATGGGAAGCTGGGACGGGAATGGGGATAAAATGGGAAGCTGGGACGGGAATGGGGATAAAATGGGAAGCTGGGACGGGAATGAGGATAAAATGGGAAGCTGGGACGGGGATGGGGATAAAATGGGGAGCTAGGATGAATATGAGGATACACTGAGGATATGGGGTGGAGATGGGGATAAAATGGGGAGTTCGGATGGGTATGTAATAAAATAGAAAGCGACTCAAACCTTTTTGTAAGCAGTCATCAGAGCTTCATTTTTCTTCTTGTCCAGCTCGTCAATAATGCCCTGTATCTTGGCCTTGTCAGTCAGCACAATGTCCCGCTTGCCAACCAGATCAGCGTATTGCTGCTCGGCAGTGGTCAGCATGTTCATGGCTCGCATGTTCACAGACTTGCCCAATCGCTCCTTGCGTTCCTCCAGCTTGGTTAGCCGGGCTCGCTGCTCCTTGGGATTGTTGCCCTGCGATGGGTGCGGTTGGGGAAATAGCGGGGCTTTAGTAGCAGAATCTGCCATCTGACCCTGAAGTAGCCGAATCTGCCATCTGACCCTGAAGTAGCCGAATCTGCCATCTGACCTGAAGTAGCCGAATCTGCCATCTGATCCTGAAGTAGCAAAATCTGCCATCTGATCCTGAAGTAGCCGAATCTGCCATCTGATCCTGAAGTAGTTTAACTTGTCACCTGAGGCTACCATCTGAACCGGCAATCCGGCACTTACCCTGGTAACTATCTGAATCTGCCAATTATGAAGAATCAGGGATTAAAGATTGGGAAGATTCATGGTTAAGAAGATTGGGAAGAATTCGGGATTAAAGATTGGGAAGAATCTGGGATTAAAGATCGGGAAGAATCTGGGATTTGAAGATCGGGAAGAATCTGGGATTTGAAGATTGGGAAGAATCTGGGATTTAAAGATTGGGAAGATTCATGGTTAAGAAGATTGGGAAGAATTCGGGATTAAAGATTGGGAAGAATCTGGGATTAAAGATCGGGAAGAATCTGGGATTTGAAGATCGGGAAGAATCTGGGATTTGAAGATCGGGAAGAATCTGGGATTTGAAGATCGGGAAGAATCTGGGATTTGAAGATAGGAAAGAATCTGGGATTAAAGATTGGGAAGAATTCGGGATTTAAAGATTGGGAAGAATCTGGGATATGGAGATATGCGGAGACTAGGATTTGAAGGCCCGTGAATCCATGCACTTGTCGATCGGTCTCACCTGGAAGTCGAAATGACCGCCGGGCTGATTAAAGTGCCGCTTCTCCGACTCGATCCACGGGTGAGAGGCGAGCAGCTCGTTGACTTTGTGCTGCGCATCCGCTGCCTCCTTGGCCTGGTCGGCCAGCTGGTGCTGCAGGTTGGCCAGCCGCAGCTCTCGCTGGCTGACCTCCGACTGCAGCGCCTTCGCCTGCTCCTCCAGATCCCGGATAGCCTGATTGCGGGCCTTGATCTCGGCCCGTTTCTCTTCCAGCTGCCGCTTTGCCTCATCCAGGGCCTGCTTGAGCGCCTCCGCCTCGGCCTGGGGATCCAGGGGTTGTTATAGAGTTAATTAGAGAGATTAGAGAGCTTCCGGAGTACTCAAAGCGCTTAAGCTTCGATAGATCAGACGAGTATGGCAGGACAATACACTGCACAAAATAAATAGATAGCGGACAGACAGACAGACAGACAGACAGACAGACAGGCAGACAGACAGACAGACACAGGCAGGCAGGCAGGCAGGCAGACAGACAGACAGACAGACAGACGGAAAGACAGACAGACAGACAGACAGACGGAAAGACAGACAGACAGACAGACAGACAGACAGACAGACAGACAGACAGACAGACAGACACACTAGCAAGCGACTCACCCGCTTCTCCTGAACCTCTCCAGAGCGGGCCTCGACGGACTCCTTGGCGGCGGCGATTTGCTCTTCGAGGCTGGCGGCCTCCTTGCGCAACTCCTCGATCTCCAGCTGCAGGGTGTCGTGCTGCGGCTGCCAGTTTTCCACATCGGCTCGTCGCGCCTCCCGTTCGTGTTGGGCCTTGGCTATGCGAGCCTGGAGGGGGGCGATTGGGGTTCAAATTGAACCACTTTGAATTCAAGTCCCGATGCAAATAATGGGAGTAGAGCCCACGTAGAGCTTGATTGTTAGATTAACAATCCATTGTATTCCTTCATCATTGATGTAGGCTAGATTAGCAACCCATTCTATTCCTTCATCATTGATGTAGGCTAGATAGCAATCCATTCTATTCTTTCATCATTGATTTAGGATAGATTAGCAATCCATTCCATTCTTTCATCATTGATTTAGGATAGATTAGCAATCCATTCTATTCTTTCATCATTGATGTAGGCTAGATTAGCAATCCATTCTATTCTTTCATCATTGATGTAGGCTAGATTAGCAATCCATTCTATTCCCTCATTTATTGATGTAGGCTAGATTAGCAATCCATTCTATTCCTTCATCATTAATGTAGGCTAGATTAGCAATCCATTCTATTCTATCACTGATGTGGGCTAGATTAGCAGCCCATTCTCTTTCTTCATCATCATCTTTGAGATTCCTTTTTTCATCTCCTATTGGCTAGACTAGCATTCTCACCTGCGCCGCCTTCATCTCTCGCTCCTGCACAGCGGCGGCATCCTTGACCTGCTCGGCCAGACTGGCCTCCCGTTCGCGCAGCCGCTTCAAGGCGGCGTTGGCCTCGGCTGCTGCAGTCTGCTCGCTGTCCAGCTCAGCCTGCAGCTCCTCCAGGTGCTTGGCCAGCTGCTGGTGATCCGTGTTGCCAATTCGCTGCTCCAGCAGAGCCAGCTCGTGCCGCTTCTGGTCCAAGTCCTGCCGCAGCTGCTGGTAGCGGCCGGCCGAGGCCTCCGCCTGCCTGACCGATTCGGCCACTTCGGCCAGCTGTCGCCGCGTCGCCTCGGCGCGCTCCCGCAGCTGGCGCAGCTTGGCGGCTTTCAGCAGCGTCGGCTCGCGGCTGCCGCGAAAACCGCCGGAGAGAGTGCCCTCGGGGCTGTACACCTCGCCCTCCAGGGTCACCGCCCGGCGGCGGATGTCCCGATGGAAGGCCACCTGCGGGTGAGGATGGCCATGATCCCTTCAGGCTTTAGATCATTTAGATGGCGCAGTATGAGGATCTGGGAGGGTCAAAGAGATGCCCTGTATGAGAGTCTCATAGAGATGACCCTAATGACGATCTGGGAGGTCATAGAGATGACCCTAATGACGATCTGGTAGGTCATAGAGATGACCCTAATGACGATCTGGGAGGTCATAGAGATGACCCTAATGACGATCTGGGAGGTCATAGAGATGACCCTAATGACGATCTGGGAGGTCATAGAGATGACCCTAATGACGATCTGGGAGGTCATAGAGATGACCCTAATGACGATCTGGGAGGTCATAGAGATGACCCTAATGACGATCTGGGAGGTCATAGAGATGACCCTAATGACGATCTGGGAGGTCATAGAGATGACCCTAATGACGATCTGGGAGGTCATAGAGATGACCCTAATGACGATCTGGGAGGTCATATGACCCTAATGACGATCTGGGAGGTCATAGAGATGACCTTAATGACGATCTGGGAGGTCATAGAGATGACCTTAACGACCTTCTGGGAGGTCATAGAGATGACCTTAACGACTTTCTGGGAGGTCATAGAGATGACCTTAAAGACTTTCTGGGAGGTCGTAAAGATGACCTTAATGACGATCTGGGAGGTCATAGAGGTGACCTAAATGGCGATCTAAGAGGATCAGAGATAACCTCAACAGTATGAGAAAAGACCATAGACATAAACCCAGGAAACGCACCTTCCTGCCGGCCTCATCATCCTGCACCACAAAGCTGGCGCCGAACACAAACTGAGCGGCGGCCTCAACGGATTTGTCCCGCCTAACCAGATCCAGGGCCGGATAAGCTCGGCCTTGTCCGGCCACCTGGACAGCCAAATCGGCCTGGTGTTTAGGCAGGCACCTGGCCGAGATCTTATTCAACGGTATAAACGTTGTCTTCTGCCTGAGCTGGCCCCGCTGCAGCAGCAGCTTGGCCGTGGCCTCGGTGTCGACCACAACGTTGAACAGCTTGGCGCCGGCGGTGACCTCAAGGGCCACGGCGAATTTCTCGTCAACAGCTTCGAGCAGCTGGCATACGGGTCCGAGCACGCGGCGGCGATCGAACCGCGGCTCTGGGTCCGTGTAGTCGAATCCCAGCCGGGGATTAGCGGATTGGAATTCCTCCAGATGGCGGCCCGTCTCATGCAGCTCGCGTTGCAGGGCCGACTGGCGCTCGAGCAGTCGCTGCTCGGCGGCCTCGTCGAAGCCGGTCTCGGCCAGCTGCTTCTGCGGGGGGGGGAGGGCGAGTCACCGCGGTGACGGCTAGCCGCCTGCCTGACTGTCACTCTTCTATCGAATATCTGCCACTCTTCTATGCACTGCCTGTCACTCTTCTATACACTGCCTGTCACTCTTCTATCGAATATCCGTCACTCTTATATTAACTGCCTGTCAGTCTACTATGTACTGCCTGTCACTCTTCTATTAACTGCCTGTCACTCTTCTATTAACTGCCTGTCAGTCTACTATGTACTGCCTGTCACTCTTCTATTAACTGCCTGTCAGTCTACTATGTACTGCCTGTCACTCTTCTATGCACTGCCTGTCACTTTTCTATTAACTGCCTGTCAGTCTACTATGTACTGCCTGTCACTCTTCTATGCACTGCCTGTCACTCTTCTATTAACTGCCTGTCAGTCTACTATGTACTGCCTGTCACTCTTCTATGCACTGCCTGTCAATCTATAAATTTTGTCACTTTTCTACTGAATGCCTGTCACTCTTCTATTGACTGCCTGTCACTCTTTTTATGCACAGCTGCCTGTTACTCTTCTGCCGAATGCCTGTCACTCTTCTATCGAGTATCTGTCAGTCTTCTATCAATTTTTGTCACACTTTTATTGGCTGTCTGTAACTCTTCTATTGAATGTCTGTCACTCTTCTATTGACTGTCTGTCACTCTTTTATTGACTGTCTGTCACTCTTCTATTGACTGTCTGTCACTCTTCTATTGACTGTCTGTCACTCGCCTGTTGATTTTCTGTTGCTCTGTTATTGCATCTACGGTATATCACTACTACTAATAACTGTCTATCCCCCTTTTTGAATATCTGTCACTCTCGCACTGAAAGGCTGCCACTCGTTAAGGATTCAAATTGGAGATTGTAGCCTAGAGCGTCGGACTCACGACTCAGAATCGGAACAGTTTGTGTCCTTTAGCAAGACACTCAGCTCTGCATTGCTTCAGTTCACCCAGCCAGCTGTAAAATGGGTGCCAGCATTAACTAGGGTAATTGAGGCTGTGTGGAGACCCCCCAGTCCTCGGACTAAAAGTTCAACCGACTCTCTATTATATCCGTTGATATTTCACTTGATGTACTTTTACCCACACGTCTTCACGCTTCATCTCTGCACATCTTATCACCACATTTCTGCATCAGCAAACAAACCCGAAGTAATCCCGGCCTTTAGACGGAGGCGAATGCAGAGATTAAAAACAATAAACTAGAATAATATTTTTGAGCACTTCTAGCAAAAATACGACCGAATCCTGTTTGTTTTGCCTCACTTGTTGTTGAGGCTGAAGAGGAACTGCGACTAAATAAGGTCTGAAAAAGATGCAGCTTCTAGCCAACTCACGCGAGCAAGATCCGGTCAAGGGCGTCAGTGCCCTCTGTCACCCATTGGACAGAAGCATGAATCGAAACACCCCTCTCCTCCTCCACGGGGAAAATAAACAGGGCATCAAGGCTTGCACTAACTAAGATCGAAGCTTACTAGAATCAGCCACTGTACTTTATTCTACTAAACGAAGTGAAGCAAGTAGCAAGTGAAGCGAATGCATACAGGGCTCATGCTTGCTACCAACACGCGGGCCGCTTACCTCAAGGTGAGCCACGCTACGCTTATAATTATCCAGCTGCTTCTGCTCCGTGCTGGCAGAGCTCTGCATTCGGCCTAGCTGAGATCTTTTCTCTTTGATCTCCGATTGCAGATGGCGCGACTTCAATTCGCTGCGCTTGATTCGGCTCTCCGCCTCGCTAATCTCGTTGCGAGTGGCTGAAAGGAAATTCAATTCACCGTGTCGTGGCTTTGCAATCCTTGGCTTTCGCTTATCTGTGCACCCCTTTACCCCTTGTCAGTGCACCCCTCTACCCCTTATCAGTGCACCCCTCTACCCTTGTCAGTGCAGTGCACCCCTCTACCCTTGTCAGTGCAGTGCACCCCTCTACCCTTGTCAGTGCCCCCCCTCTACCTTTGTCAGTGCACCCCTCTACCCTTGTCAGTGCCCCCCCTCTACCTTGTCAGTGCACCCTCTACCCTTGTCAGTGCACCCCTCTACCCTTGTCAGTGCACCCTCTACCCTCATCAGTGCACCCTCTACCCTTGTCAGTGCACCCCTCTACCCTTGTCAGTGCACCCCTAAACTACCCCACATCAGTGCACCCCTAAACTACCCCACATCAGTGCACCCCTAAACTACCCCACATCAGTGCACCCAACTACCTATCTAAACAGACCACACTAGCTGGTAAGTGAACTCACTGCACAGCTGCATCTCAAGCGAGGCGGCTTCACCGCCCTCCTCATTAGCGGCCAGGCCGGAGCTGACAGCCTGCAGGTGCTTCTCAGCCGCAGCCATCTCGGCCTCGGCCGCGGCCATTCGCTGCTCCAATTCTTGGAAACTGTCGCGAACCCGTTCGAAGTCTTTCTCCTTGCCGGCAAGGGCTTTCTGTCTGGCCAGCAAAGCTTTGTCCAGTTCGCGCATTCGTTTCTCTTCGGCTTTCACGGCGTCAGCGGCGGCCACCAGAGCCGACTGGGCCAGGGCCTCCTCCTGCAGGGCGGCCTTGTGCAGCTCCTCGCGCTCTTCCAGGCCTCGGCCGCTCTGCTCGTCGCGCTCCCGGCAAAGACGGTCGGCTTCCTCTGACAGGGCCGACAGCTGCTTCTGGGCCTGCTGCTGCTCCTCCTTCGGGTGGCGCCGGCGAAATGGGAGCTCGGAATACCATCAGATTGTTCCCTACTACCTTTACCTTTTCCCCCCTCTACCTTCAGTGTCCCCCCATTACCTTTAGATTGCCCTTCCCCACTACCTTCAGATTGTCCCCCCACCACCTTCAGATTGCCCCCCTCTACCTTCAGATTGTCCCCCCACCACCTTCAGATTGCCCCCCTCTACCTTCAGATTGTCCCCCCACCACCTTCAGATTGCCCCCCACCACCTTCAGATTGTCCCCCACCACCTTCAGATTGCCCCCCACCACCTTCAGATTGCCCCCACCACCTTCAGATTGTCCCCACCACCTTCAGATTGTCCCCCCACCACCTTCAGATTGTCCCCCTCACCACATTCAGAGTGTCCCCCTACTACCTTCAGATTGTCCCCTCCACCAGCTTCAGATTGTCCCCCTCACCACCTTCAGAGTGTCCCCCTACCACCTTCAGATTGTCCCCCCCACCACCTTCAGATTGCCCCCACCACCTTCAGATTGTCCCACCACCTTCAGATTGTCCCCCCACCACCTTCAGATTGTCCCCCTACCACCTTCAGATTGTTCCCCCCCCACCACCTTCAGATTGCCCCGTAACAGAAATGAAGAATTCTATTCTCACAGTGAAGATAATTAAAAAAGACTTCGGATTTCAGGTATGAAAAATTTAAGACAGTAGAGCAAATAAAAACCTCACCTGCAGCAGGGCAGTCTTCTCCCGAGCCTCAACCACTTCAATATCGGCTTTCTCCTTAGTCTGCTCGTAGCAGTAGTACCTGTAGGCCACGGTGAAGTGCTGCAGGAACTCCACCTCGCGGCAAACCTGCTGATACTCCTGATACACGTGTCGCTCCTTGCGCAGCTTAGTCAGAGTTGGGAGAATCTCCGATGCTAGGAGCTGAGGAGGGATCATATGATGGGCAGAAGAGGCAAGGCTATTGGCATCTGATAGACTACTGCGAGAGGCATATAGCGATTATATAAACAGAAATTCAATGCAATATAGGCGATTGAACTTATTAAGCACAAATTTAAGTGTCCGGTGGCACAATGGTGCACCGCCTTCGGTGACATGGTCCCACAGCCAGCGCTGACTGCAATTCTGCACATTCCGTTGACTCCTGGGCACATGCCAGCGCGCCAATACTGTACTCAGGCACGGCACTCATGCACACGCTCACACAGAGTGTACATCGGCCCTGGCTTTCTAATCATCAGGCCTGTACACTCTCAAAAAATACTCAAAAAAGATCAGATACTCAATATTTAATTAACAGCTAGCTGGTAGCTTCTCAAAGCTAGAAAAATGTGAGCAATATTATAACTTACAGATTCAATTTCCCGCAGTTTAAAGTCCTTCTTCTCAATAGTCTTCTGCGCCTGCTCCTTTTTGGTCTCGTAGAGTTTCGTGCCGGCCGCCTCCTCTAGTAGAGAGAGAATCTGCAGGAAAATAAAACATTTTTTTCAATTGAGAGAAATGCGTTAGTAAAGCGACATATTTGGTATTGTGATTTCTCAGGATTTGGGATCAAAGACTATGATTTAAGGATTAAGGAATAATGACGATGAGGTCAAATACTTTTCAGACTTTGGATTGTGGGTTTTAGGGTTGTAATGATTGATTGTAGGGTTTGAACAGTTAGAGATGACAAACCTATAACCTTATAGCCCATAATACTTAGATCTTGATCTAGGGATTCGGGATCTTGATCTAGGGATTGGAGATCTTGATCTATTGATTCGGGATCTTGATTTATTGATTCGGGATCTTGACCTATTGATTCGGAATCTTGATCTATTGATTCGGGATCTTGATCTAGGTGTTAAGATCTTAATCTAGGTGTTAAGATCTTGATCTAAGGATTTGAGATCTTGATCTAGGGGTTGGGATCTTGATCTAGGGATTGGAGATCTTGATCTATTGATTCGAGATCTTGATCTATTGATTCGGGATCTTGATCTAGGTCCTAGGAGTTAGAGATCTTGATCTACGGATTTGGGATCTTTGATCTAGGGGTTAGAGATCTTGATCTAGGGATTAGGATCTTGATCTAGGGATTCGGGATCTTGATCTAGGGATTGGGATCTTGATCTAGGGATTGGAGATCTTGATCTATTGATTCGGGATCTTGATTTATTGATTCGGGATCTTGATCTATTGATTCGGAATCTTGATCTATTGATTCGGGATCTTGATCTAGGTGTTAAGATCTTAATCTAGGTGTTAAGATCTTGATCTAAGGATTTGAGATCTTGATCTAGGGGTTAGACATCTTGATCTAGGGATTGGGATCTTGATCTAGGGATTGGAGATCTTGATCTATTGATTCGAGATCTTGATCTATTGATTCGGAATCTTGATCTATTGATTCGAGATCTTGATCTATTGATTCGGGATCTTGATCTAGGTCCTAGGAGTTAGAGATCTTGATCTACGGATTTGGGATCTTTGATCTAGGGGTTAGAGATCTTGATCTAGGGATTAGGATCTTGATCTAGGGATTCGGGATCTTGATCTAGGGATTGGGATCTTGATCTAGGGATTGGAGATCTTGATCTAGGGGTTATACATCTTGATCTAGGGATTGGGATCTTGATCTAGGGATTGGAGATCTTGATCTATTGATTCGGGATCTTGATTTATTGATTCGGGATCTTGATCTATTGATTCGGAATCTTGATCTATTGATTCGGAATCTTGATCTATTGATTCGGGATCTTGATCTAGGTGTTAAGATCTTAATCTAGGTGTTAAGATCTTGATCTAAGGATTTGAGATCTTGATCTATTGATTCGGGATCTTGATTTATTGATTCGGGATCTTGATCTATTGATTCGGAATCTTGATCTATTGATTCGGGATCTTGATCTAGGTGTTAAGATCTTAATCTAGGTGTTAAGATCTTGATCTAAGGATTTGAGATCTTGATCTAGGGGTTGGGATCTTGATCTAGGGATTGGAGATCTTGATCTATTGATTCGAGATCTTGATCTATTGATTCGGGATCTTGATCTAGGTCCTAGGAGTTAGAGATCTTGATCTACGGATTTGGGATCTTTGATCTAGGGGTTAGAGATCTTGATCTAGGGATTAGGATCTTGATCTAGGGATTCGGGATCTTGATCTAGGGATTGGGATCTTGATCTAGGGATTGGAGATCTTGATCTAGGGGTTATACATCTTGATCTAGGGATTGGGATCTTGATCTAGGGATTGGAGATCTTGATCTATTGATTCGGGATCTTGATTTATTGATTCGGGATCTTGATCTATTGATTCGGAATCTTGATCTATTGATTCGGAATCTTGATCTATTGATTCGGGATCTTGATCTAGGTGTTAAGATCTTAATCTAGGTGTTAAGATCTTGATCTAAGGATTTGAGATCTTGATCTATTGATTCGGGATCTTGATTTATTGATTCGGGATCTTGACCTATTGATTCGGAATCTTGATCTATTGATTCGGGATCTTGATCTAGGTGTTAAGATCTTAATCTAGGTGTTAAGATCTTGATCTAAGGATTTGAGATCTTGATCTAGGGGTTGGGATCTTGATCTAGGGATTGGAGATCTTGATCTATTGATTCGAGATCTTGATCTATTGATTCGGGATCTTGATCTAGGTCCTAGGAGTTAGAGATCTTGATCTACGGATTTGGGATCTTTGATCTAGGGGTTAGAGATCTTGATCTAGGGATTAGGATCTTGATCTAGGGATTCGGGATCTTGATCTAGGGATTGGGATCTTGATCTAGGGATTGGAGATCTTGATCTAGGGGTTATACATCTTGATCTAGGGATTGGGATCTTGATCTAGGGATTGGAGATCTTGATCTAGGGATTGGAGATCTTGATCTATTGATTCGGGATCTTGATTTATTGATTCGGGATCTTGATCTATTGATTCGGGATCTTGATCTATTGATTCGGGATCTTGATCTAGGTCCTAGGAGTTAGGGATCTTGATCTATGGATTTGGGATCTTGATCTATGGATTTGAGATCTTGATCTAGGGATTAGAAATCTTGATCTAGGGATTAGAAATCTTGATCTAGGGATTCGGGATCTTGATCTATGGATTGGGGATCTTGATCTATGGATTTAGGATCCCGATCTATGGATTTGGGATTTTGGGATTTAGATCTCAAGGAGTTAGAGATCTTGATCTAGGAATTTGGGATCTTGACCTATGGATTGGGGATCTTGATCTATGGATTTGGGATCTTGATCTATGGATTTAGGATCTTGATATAGGGATTGGGAATCTTGATCTAGAGTTTGAGAATATTGATCTGGGGATTGGGGATCCTGATCTGGAGACTGGGAGAACAGATCTATGGACAGGTAACCTAGATCTATAGATTCCCTATGATCCTGAGCTTGGGATTTTAGTCACGTCAGGAGGATTATAGGTTGTAGAATTACAATAAATTTGTAATGCACAGGCAAAGACAGGCAATTTACCTCAGGCGGCTTCATATTAAGCACCTTGGTGATGCGACCCTGCATGATAAGAAAATGCGGATTGTTAATATTTAGCTGTACCGAGTGAAACAGATCGTGCACCCGGTTGTTAGGCGCGCAGTTGCCATTGATGAGGTATTTGTTGCGGCCGCCAATCACAATCTGCCTAGTGATTGTGATCTCTTCGTAATCTTCGTAGCCTAGCGGCTTCTGGTTCTTGTCAGTGTTGTCAAACACGATGGAGACGGTTGCCTTGGTGACTCCAGCTTGGCCACTTTTGTACACAAGGTCCTGCAGGTTGTTGGCTCGGACCTTGAGAGGAAACCAGGCAGAGTTTATGTTTATTTAGTGAACATTTAGTGAATACTAGTCATACTCATGTATATGAATTTAAGCAGCATATAAGTGAAGTATTATTATGATCTTTAGCAACCAGAAGATGCTAAATTTTAACTAAATGCATTACCAATAAAGCAGAAATAAAAATGAACCTTGAAATTGGCATGAGTGGCATATACTTCAATATTAAAAGTGAAATTTTCAACAACCTTTAATTGATTAGAAAACTAGGGATTTTCAAAATGTAGTTAATAAGATTAATGTACCATTGAAATTAGTACGAGCTATATCATAAAAGCCTGTGTACATAAATTTTTTGTAGATTTAATAAGCCACAGAATCTTATCTTACTATTGCTTAAATAATAAGCTATTTATTAAATATAGCCTTTGACTATAGTCAAGGACTGTTATACAATAAAGTTCCACAATTTACCCTGCCTCCATTTCAAAAAATAATTGTCATTTAACTATGTCAAATACATGCTTGGGTACAACCTAGGGATTCATGTGGCCATTTCTATTGGCAACACACATATGCAGTGTTGGGCACCAGTCCATTAATAAGCCTTAAGATTTTTTATTAATGTAAACAGACTGCCTTTAAGATTTTTTGAACTAAAAGATTAACAAATTTTTGTTAATAATTTTGTGAGTTAACAACAAATTTATCATTAATGTTAATGGCAAGGTCAATGACCAAAGATGCAAAGAAAAAAACAAAAATATGTCTGAAGAGAAGTTACAACATTACGAATGTATTTAAATTTACCTAAATGCCTAATTAATCTCTGTTTATGACAATGATCATGCAAATGTAACAACTTCTTGTTATGTTATGATAGACTCATAGACTCATTCTCTGTGTGTTTGATTTATGTCTATGGACACGACTAATAAACGAGTGTTAAAGAGCACTTATAACTATACAGCTGCTCTATATCCATACAAGCATCTGGAAACATAAGACTTCTGTGTCGCAACACAACATGGTGTCAGAGGTGCACTTGTGAAGAGCTCTGGATTTGAATTGTCAAATGCAGTACTGTGCTCAACTGGATCTGGATTCAAATGGATGGCAGGCTTAAACCCCCAAAGCCATTCTGCTTTGATGAGCACAAGGCGGAAAACTGGAGTAAATGGATTTCTGCATTCGAGCTCTATATGACTGCAACCAAGCGTGACGAATCACTGGCTAAAGTGCAAATAGCGACACTGCTAACAGCCATCGGAGAAGAAGGTCGTGAGATTTATTCAACTTTCGAGAAATCGGAAGGAGACGAAGAGCTGTCGAAAGTGACGAAACTGTTCAAAGAATATTGCAAGCCGAGTGTGAACAAAACTTTCGAGCGCTACAAATTTCGGCAACGCAGGCAGAACGAGCATGAGAGCATTGACTCATTCGTCAGCGGCCTGAAACAACTTATCAAGACATGCTCATTTGAGAAGCCAGCCTACGAATTGACTGTGAACGAATCAATAATCAGAGATCAGATTGTCCTCGGAATCAGAGACACAGAGTTGCGAGAATGGCTTCTACGTGAGCAGGAGTTGACGCTAGATAAGGCTATATCTATCTGCCGTGCAAGTGAATCATCAAAGACCCAAGTGCGGATCATGATGGGAAACACCTCTGGAGAGATTTCGAAGTACATCCAGAGAGAAGTCAATTCTATTGTGAAGCCTCGCTCAACAGGCAGACCAGATCTCAAATACAAGGAGAGACGACCAAACAAAAGGTTTGGGTCCAATGGAAAGCCGATGGTAGGAAAGTCGGAGGGTTGCTCATTCTGTGGTAAGAAACACAAGAAAGGTTCATGCCCTGCATATGGCAAGACGTGCAAATCTTGCAGAAAGCAAAACCACTTCAGCAACGTTTGTCGGAATAAGACCGTAAGAGCCTTGGATTGAAATACAAATGAAAGCTCAGAATCTGATCGTCAAGATTCGTGGGTCATGTCAGCATCTCTGCGACTGGGTGGCAACGACAGAGACAGTAGAACAACTGTTGGTATCAAAATCGAAGGTCAGCTGGTGAATTGCAAATGCGACACAGGAGTGGACGCAAATGTACTCCCTGAACATCTGCTTAGGCGGATTGCACCAAACACTTCGATACAAGCAACGTCTTGCAGACTCTTTTGCTATAAAAGGTCGCGCCTAACAGTCGCAGGGAAGGTACAATTGAAACTGGAATATGAAGGAGTCAAGCATGAAAATGAATTTATTGTGATTAAAGAGAGGCTCATTCCACTCATCGGATGGAAAACTGCAGAAGAGATAGGCCTGGTGAAATTCAACTTCGGAGTTTCTGTTCAACTTGAAGGGTTTAAGTCCACGTGGACAGATGAAAGATTTCTTCGAGAGTATCCTGATGTTTTTGAAGGAACAGGTTGCTTACCTGGGAGTTATCACATCAGCCTGCACGATGACAAAGAATCTTGGACAGATCGCCCTCAAAGAATCCTGTTTGCAGCAATGCAACCTTTGAAGGCTGAATTAGATCGCCTAGTTTCGGATGGACTCATCACCAAGTGTGATGAGCCCACAAAGTACATTTCAAATGTGGTCGTCGTCTGGAAGGCAGACAAGACTATACGTCTTTGCCTAGACCCTCAGCATCTGAATGCCAACATAATGAGAGAGCAGTATCAGATACCGTCTTATGACGAAATTATTGCAGAAATCAGAAACGCTGCTCTGTTCTCAACTTTTGATGCGACTGCGAGTTTTCACCAGATTGCATTGGATTATGAAAGTTCGTTGATGATGTGCTTTCACACACCTTTTGGACAATATCGTTGGCTGAGAATGCCCTATGGAATTTGTTCCGCATCGGAAGTCTACCAGAAGCGAGTTTGGGAGGAGATCTCGGACAAGATCAGAAACTGCAACAATTTTATTGACGACTTCATTGTTTGGGGCAAGACTGTTGAAGAACACGATGAAGCTGTGAAGCAGCTTATGGAAATGTGCCGTGCGAAGAATTTGCGCCTGAATTATAAAAAGCGGAAAGTCGGATTGAAGGAGTTGAAATTCCTCGGCAACATACTTTCACACACTGGAATTAAAGTCAACCCAGACAAAGTAAAAGCAATGCGCGATATGCCCCGACCAGATACTCAATCCGGCAATGAGAGAAAGCAGCAACTTATGCGATTTCTAGGATGTGCAAATTTTTTGTCCAAATTCATTTCGGATCTGTCATCTAAGGCAGCACCGCTACGCACATTGCTGATGAAGAATGCTCAGTGGAACTGGACAAATGAACACGAAAAAGCGTACAAATCAATTTTGCAGAGTCTTTGCGACGCACCAGTCTTAGCTCGCTATAACCCGAATGCACCACTTACTCTGTCAGTCGATGCTAGTCAACACGGTCTCGGAGCAACTATCCTGCAAGATGGACACCCGCTGGAATACGCTTCGTCATCACTGACGCCATCCCAATGGAAGTATGCTCAGATTGAAAAGGAACTTTTGGCTATTGTGTTTGGCTGCAAGCGATTCCACCAGTACGTCTGGGGACACAAGGTAACGGTCGAGAGCGACCACAAGCCGCTAGAGAACATCTTCCAGAAGCCAATTTCAACTCTTACAGCAAGATTGCAGAGACTGATGCTACTAGTTCAGAAGTACGACCTGCACATTATATACGTTCCCGGTAAAGACTTGCAAATTCCAGACACTCTAAGCCACACTTTCTTAAAGAACGTACATGCCTCTAAACAACTCGAAGATGACATCGAAGGTCACGTGCTTGGTGTTAGAATGTTGGTTGGATTCCCAGAACTGATGCAGAAACTGGAAAATGAAATGGCAAAGGACTCAACACTGCAACAACTCGCTGAGATCATCGGTGTTGGTTGGCCTCACCACAGAAGCCAGCTCGTGACTGAGCTTTGTTGTTTCTGGAACGTCAGACATGATCTGACTACGCATGGCAATCTGATCTGGATGAAGAACCGAATAGTCGTTCCAAACTCAATGAGAATGGAAGTGCTACAGAAGCTGCATACTGGACACCCTGGAATTGTGAAGGCAAGCTTAAAGGCGTCAGAGAGCGTCTACTGGCCTGGAATTAGATGTGATATTCAAGAAATGACTTCAGCGTGCATTGCCTGCCAGGAAAGCCAAGAAAGCCACAGAAGGAACCAATGGTGGCTCAGTGCCTACCGGACTACCCATTTCAGGAATGTGGCACGGATATTTTCCATATTGACGGGAAGAATTTCCTGATATATGTTGATAAATACAGTCGGATGATCGAATACGCTAGGATCAACAATACTTCAGCTGCCTCTGTGATTCCCCAACTAAAGAAGTATTACCAGACCTATGGAGTTTGCGAGATTTTAAGATCTGACAATGGACCTCCATTCTCGGGAAGAGAATTTGGTCGTTTCGCGAAAGAGTACAGCTTCAAGCATGCTACATCATCGCCGAAGTACAGCCAGTCCAACAGATTAGCGGAAAGAGGTGTTCAAACAATCAAGAATATTTTAAAGAAGGTTCTGAAGAGCAATGAAGGTGAGCACATGGCACTGCTACATTACAAGAACACTCCTATCGAGCATGGAATGCCATCACCCACTGAGCTAGTCTTTGGACACAAACTACGCTATGATTTGCCGATCCCAAAAGCAGATCTAATTCCTAGACAGGTCATGTCCAGGAAAGTACTGCAGAAGCTAAAGGACCAGCAGAACAAGGCTGAAGAATATTACAACCATGGATCTAAGGAGAGGAGAGAATTTGGTTGTGGAGAAAAGGCTTGGATGCAAGAATCAACACGACAATGGCAGCCAGCAGAAGTGCACATGAGAGTGAATGACCATTCTTATATAGTTCGCGATGAACAAGGAAAGCTACTACGTCGGAACAAAACGTTTTTGACTCAACAGACTGGAGCAGCAGAAGAAATCGCTGTTCCACAAAGAGAAACCCTTGAAGACGCATTCAGAAAGGAAACTACCGCACCACTGAAAGCTTTTCAAAGTCAACCGGATAAGCACAAAGCAGTGGAGGAAAATATAGGCAGCAAACCATCAGCACAAGCACCTAATGCACAACAATGTCAGTCACCTAAGATGACAAATGGCTATACAACACGGAGTGGACGTGTGATGAAGCTAGTCGTGCGATTTCAGGCACATTGACTAATGAAAAGGTGTTAGTGTAGAACAGAACTTCCGGAAAGAGGATTTATTTTACTTACACATAGGAATCCCTCTGAAGAAGGGAGATGTTATGTTATGATAGACTCATTATCTGTGTGTTTGATTTATTTCTATGGACACGACTAATAAACGAGTGTTAAAGAGCACTTATAACTACACAGCTGCTCTATATCCATACAAGCATCTGGAAACATAAGACTTCTGTGTCGCAACACAACACTTCTTACTAATGATCAAACTTTAATAATGAATTAAAATTTTGAAATTTATTGCTCTCACATAAGCATTGATTGCTCTGATTCACTTCTTTAACAATCTTTCGTAACTTTCTACTGCACCTGCTAATGCTATTGGATTTTATTATTAACTAATTAGCTTTAAAGTTTCAAATAAATAAGTTACTCTTTTTACCATATGCTTAATTTTAGTATTATTAGTAGTATTATACATACAAGTTTTTTTAATTGTAATACAATTACAATAATACAATAATACAATAATAATACAATCCTTTAAATGACTTCTATGTTTTGCTTAAAAGATGGAAAAGCAAAGACAGTGTATTATGAAGTTGGTTTTGGAAAAAAAGTGCAAGATTTGTGTATTTTCTGTGTTAACTTTAATGGATTAATGCTTATTAATGATTATCAGTTAACTAATATTTTTTTCTTTAATGCTAACACTTTTACAGAAGTTAAGATTTTTATTAACAGTGCCCAACACTGCATACATGTAAGTCACAATTGGACAGAATATTAGTCCTATGATTACTCTTAGCCAATAATGACTTACATGTGTATCTTTCCAATAGAAATGGCCAAGTGATTCCCAAGGTTTCAAATATATAGTCAAATTGCACAAAAATAGATGGGCATAAGAAAGAAAAATGGGATTCATAGGAAAATAATAGTTGATTAATAATAATTACTATAATAATGCTATAACAATGCAAACAATGCTAAAAAAGACAATTAAAGACAATTAAAATGTGTCAAAAGTTAGTGCTAGCAAAAATGTTGGTAGATAATTTTGATACTAAATTATGATTTATAATAAAAAAGAAATTATTTTTAGCTTTTTTGACTTAATAGGTTTTTTAAAGGATGTACTTTCTCTTTTCTTTAAACATTAAAACACTAGCAAATCTTTGAATAATTAATAATACAGATATAAATATTACATTACAAGTTTCCTAAAATGGATATATAATATTATTATTGCTTTACCATATATTATCAATACTATTGAAATAAATTCAAATATATATTAGGCACATCTTTTACTATTTCTATAAAATATCTAGTATAGAATTTTTCTTATTTTATTACAGACTCTACAGTTGCAAACCAATATTACAAGTCATAACTATCTTTTTGTATATATCATTAAATGCATTTTAAATTTTGAAAAAATTAATAAATGTTCCATATTTTAGGAACGAAAAATTTCTCTATGCTACATATGCCATTAGCTAAGCAAAATACCATGACCATCTCTGACGTAATAAAGTGCTGCAATAAGGGTCTTTGGCCAAACATCCATGACCTACTGACAATCTTTCTTACCATCCCAGTGACAAGTGAGGGTTTCACGACAGATATTCAGACAGATATTCAAAATGATCGTCTGTAACTTTTAAACAAAAGTGACCCACTTCAACCATGTTTTTGGAATATATTTACGCAAGTGTTGGGCATCAAATAAGCTTTAATTTATTTACTGAAGTAAAAATCTTTCTGACATACATTGATTTAAAAATTGCTTAGCAACACTCTGATTAGACATCGCTTTACCATTGACTGAAATTGTTTTGATTGTAGCAGCCTAAAAGCAGATACTGGATTAAAAAATGCAGTACTTTTGTTTTGGTCACTTTTGTTTAAAGTTACAGACAATCATTTTGAATGTCTGTCTGAATATCTGTTGTGAAACCCTCACTTGTCACTGGGATGGTAAGAAAGCTTCAATTTACTCTTTACGCATATCTCAGCTTTAAAATGACACCTTAGGCATTGCAAAAGACAGCTTTGATGCTGAGATATTTGACACTAAACATTGCTTTGTGCAAACTGACATTCGGATATTTCACTGATTTTTATCGATATTTGTGCAGCTACCATTCCTTGTTTTTCATCAGAATCTCGTCAAATTCTAGTCATGTCTATACACATGTCTCAGCTTTAAAATGATACCTTAGGCATTGCAAAAGACAGCTTTGATGCTGATATATTTGACACTAAACATTGCTTTGCTCAAACTCACATTAGGAAACTTCACTCAATATTTGTTCAGACTATTGTTCTCCATTTATTAACCATCACATAAAGCCTTGCTAACATACAATACAAGTGTATTGTGGAATGCTTAAGAAAATTATTTTTTGATTTTTGTAAATTGTGTAGTATTGTGATCCAAACATTATTCGGTATTATTATTATGATTATTATTAATATTAATACGAATTTTAAGCAATTTTGCAATTAAGCAAATTAGCAGTGTTGGGCAAGTTACTCAAAAAAAGTAACTTGCGTTACTGTAACTTAAGTTACCACTTTTTAAAAAGTAACTTACGTTAGCCTAGTAACTTTGAACAAAAACCCGGTAACTTTTAAGTTACTTCCGTTACTTACTTCCGTTACCTATGTTATAAACAAAATTTTCTGCTTTTTTAACATTGCAAATGTGCTGGAACAGCACAAATGATCGCGAAAGCCAGAAGGAAAAATACAACAAAATTAATTTCAGTAACTGTATTAAATTTTAATCACTTTAGGCCCTTTCCGTAAAAAGAAGAGAAGCTGAAGGTCAGAAACGTTAAAGGCAAAACGCAATTTAATTTTTAATAACATTATAAGTTATAATACACAAGGACAACTTAACGTAACTTCAGTTGTCCTTGATAATACATCGCTCGTAATAAGTACCTGGCTTTACTCCACTCTACAGTCTGCTTTACTAGTCTTTTTATTTTCAATTATTTGAAATTTTTTTCAATTTTTTCAATTATTTTTCAATTCATTAATATTAAATTATTGTGCAGTGCAGTGCAGTGCCAGTGGACTTTAGTGGTGTAGCCAGGGAGGCCGCCTTAACAATCGTTGGGGCGGCAACTTCACCCCACCTGCAAGACACCCCACCAGGGGGGGGTGGGGTTGGGCGTGGCGGGTGCATGAGGCATGGCCAGCCAGGTCAACCCGCCCCCCCCAATTAAAATTCCTGGCTACGTCGATCACTGAGTGGATTTGTGGAGACTACAGATGAATTTCTTTCTTTGGTTGTTTGTTTCTAAGAACTAAACAAAATATTTTTATTAACTTAAAAACGAAAAGCAAAAATATTTTACCGAAAATAACAAAGTAAAAACATGTTTCAAGTATTTCTTTATTAATTACAGCGTAATACCGTATGATATTATTCACTTAGTTTTGAATTTAAGAATGAAAAATGCTAAAAATGTGACAACTGGCGTAATAGCTAAGCATATCAGTTTTAAATTTAAATATTGCGATTGTTGCAAAGTAACTGTAACGGACTTCCGAAATTTGAGTAACTTACCGTTACTCCGTTACCAAAATAGGAAAGTAACTTGCGTAAGGAACGCTTTACGAAAAAGTAACTTGCGTTACCATTTACAAGTTACTCGGTAACGGAAGTGCCCAACACTGCAAATTAGGCACATTGTTAGGGCATTAGGAAAAAGATTATTATAAGTACAAGCACAGTGGCTTCTATGATCTGCATTTCCAAGTTTACTTGTCAATGGCACAGCACGTTGCACACACGTTGACATTCTTGCCTCTGTTCTAACAGATTTTGTAGTGCCAAAAGAGGCATGATGGACACTTGATCTGTAGGATGCAGAAAAGTTAATGCTGCATAATGAACAAGTTTCTTGTATTCTCCTATATTTTGTTGAACCGCAAAGTGCTGAAAAGTCATGATTGGTTGCCATATATACAAATGTACACTCACTGACTCACTGACTGAGGTACGATCTATGCAAGATAAAGGCAGGAATCTTTAAAAATTAAATACTAAAGACAGTTTAAGAGAAGTCCAGGTTTAAAAATAGAAGCGATCAATAAAATCGATAAAATAATTGCCTTAAGCATTCTACAATACACTTGTACATTAACAAGGCTCCATGTGATGGTTAATAAATGGAGAAGTAGGCAAATGTCTAAACAAATATTGAATAAAAATCAGTGAAGTTTCCAAATGTGAGTTTGAGCAAAGCAATGTTTAGTGCCAAATATCTCAGCATCAAAGCTGTCTTTTGCAACACCTAGGGTGTCATTTTAAAGCTGAGACATGCGTATAGACATGACTAGAATTTGATAAGATTCTGATGAAAAACAAGGACATGGCAGCTGCATAAATATCGATAAAAAATCTGTGAAATTTCTAAATGTCAGTTTGCACAAACCAATGTTTAATGTTGAACATCTCAGCATCAAAGCTGTCTTTTGCAATGCCTAAGGTGTCATTTTAAAGCTAAGACATGCATAAAAAGTAAATTGAAGCATTTTTAATCCAGTATCTGCTTTTAGGCTGCTATGATTGAAACAATTTCAGTCAATGGTAAAGCAATGTCTAATCAGAGTGATGCTAAGCAATTTTTAAATCAATGTATCTCGGAAAGATTTTTACTTCAATAAATAAATTAAAGCTTATTTGACGCGCAACACTTGCATAAATATATTCCAAAAACATGGTTGAAGTGGGTCAATTTTGAGAATTGTTTTGAATGTCTGTCTAAATATCTGTCGTAAAACCCTCACATCCCAGTAACAACCTACACAGTTGAAAGATCATTTAGTGTGCTTTGTCTTTTGAAGACGCATACTAGGTCAAAAATAGATGAGAGCCAGCTAAATAGACTTGCAATGCTGTCAGTGCACAAAGACATTCAACTACCATACAAGCATGTGGTTGAAGAATATTCATAGCATTTCAACATGTGCCTGCAGCTGTTATAATTGTGAGCCATTTACTTTTACTATATCAGACTGCTATGAGTCTTCTATTGTAATTCCTTTAAGTGTAGTCACTCATTGTTATTTTATTTTGCATATATTGCACAAAAAATAGAATGGTTCTGACTATGGAAAGCATAGTGCATGCTAGTGCAGGACAAAAAGATTTTCATTTACTTAAGCATTTAGTAAAAATTTTTTTTTTCTAATTTTTTATTAAATTGTGAATTTGAATAGGTATTTTCATAGAATTTGAAACTTGACTGGCCGTTCAATGCTACCAAGCAACTACATATTTGATTTATGGCGCTTAATTTTCCTGTGACCTGCCTAGGCCCTATTGGGCCAGCAAATATAAGTAGCAGCAGCTACTCATATCCCTGCATCCCCCTGTGAGAAATTCAAATTCCTGGCTACACCCCTGGCCACATTCACATTTTTGTGCTTGAATTCTGTTCCTATATGTAATATATATAATCCTTTAGAAGTAATTCACAGATTTATTCATTAGACCAAATCTTCACTAGGCCTAACTAACATTGTATAATTTGTATTGAGGGTTAGATAGAATAAAAAGCTAAAATGTGCAGAAAAAAAAAACACTTTTGTGGACTCAGGATCAATATATAGTATGCTATATTATGGTACTATGCAATTTTATTCCTACCTGACTTAGATTTGTGATTCCCAGAAGAAAGCATATCGAATCAAGTATGTTAGACTTTCCACTGCCATTCAAGCCAGTAATGGCGTTAAATTGTGGATCAAACACACCAACTTCAGTGCGCGTTGCATAGGATTTGAAACCCTCAATAACGATTTTCTTAATATGCATTAGGATAAGAGTTGAAATTGCAAAATCGGTTCCAAAAAATTCTACATAAATCTTTTTGAATCCTTAATGCTTAATCGAATTTCCAATGTGCATTTCATTTAAACGTGTGCGTTTTTTCGTAGAACACCTTTATAAGCTTTAACAAGACGTTATTTTTTATTTTCTACTAAATAACAACTTTTAAAAATGAATTGCAAAAACTGCTATTTTAATCTTAAAAATTAGACTTGGTTTGCATGCCAGACAATCGATATTAATTTAAATAAATGAATAAAATAATTTCAGGTTGATTTTAAAAACCGTATTATTAGAATTAGAATATTACCCGGCCGTCGTCCACAATACCGTTGACGCCTGACGGACGGAATGATGACGAAATTATCCAAATGTATTTTAAATGTGATGACTTAGAATGCCAAAAAGGGCATGCATTTAGGCTTGAGTTGGCTTACTAAGCCGTTTTTTGTGCATTTTCGGCTTTCTAAGCCGTATAGAATTGCGAAACCGTTTCACAAAAGGCAAATTTTTATGCCGAAATTTCCTGGAATTGTTGAGTCGGGTCATTATTATATGGGACTTCACTTATGTCATGGTCACATATACAACATAAAATAGCCTTCATAAAATTTAGGTCTATATATGATCACATCCACGTGTAATATTGTAATATAAGCCACCTGGGGACATTTTCCATGGGATTTTGGCTTTTGGTTTGTGTTAGACCTTATCATATGGCATCTAACTTAAGATTTTTCAATCAGAGACGAGAGTAGTAGATAGAATTCATTACAAAATTGTAGGCTCAGCTCCTAGTCATATGGTCTTTTTGGAGAATAATAGAATTGCCATTTTATTAAATTTTCTTGATTTTGTCCAAAGCAAATTCTAGGCTAGGCTAGGCCTAGCATATTTTGCTCTTTGATTATATATTTTTTTTCTGAGTTCTGAGTTATATAGGGCCTAGCTCATTTAGCTCATTCTATCAATAAATCTTTGCATATTTTTACAAAATTTATCTAAGTCCTTATCATTTTAGCCTTTCTAAGCCAATAAGATTTTGGCAGTTGTTATTGTTACACTGACCATATAAATAGCAAGACGGTTATTTTTATGGTCATCACTTAAAACAAATACCATCTAAGTGAAGTGACCAACTTGCTATGCAAATACTAAGATGGTTAAGTTTAAAAAATAGGCAATGACCGGACAAATAGCCTTTTTACTATTTGTCTAGTTAAATTACTAACTGTTTAAATTGCTATTTGTTTCATGATGAATATTCTAGATTTTTAAGACCTTTTCATATATACTGATTAATATTTTGTTGTATAGTAGTGTACATATAAGAAAGCAGTGTATTCAATTCAGCATAATTTGGTGTATAAGACATTACTAGTATAACAACATAATAATCAAGATACGTCAAGAGGGGCGTCCGGAAAGTAGTGTTACTTTTGCTTGGTGTGGACGTATGGACAGTCACACTTGCATGTGCTTGGTGTCATTTGAAAGCGGCAAGTCTCTTCTTTAAAATGACACCAATTGCAAGAGATTTGAATCTGTGCTTCAAGAGATATGGACGATTAAGTAGAGAAAGGTCAGTCATAGACTTACAGAACCTCAAAAGTGTCAACAGAAAACTTTCATCACGAGCGTAATTATTCCAGAAAAAAACAAAAAACACAACAGTACAGTACAGAAGCCCTCAGATCCCCTGACGGTCCAAACCATTGACTCCTGCACCCATGTCTCGTTGCCAGTTACGATCAGCTCTCGAAAGGCTTCCCATCCTCCATGTTGATTGACCAGCTCCAGGTTATTCACACATTTCTGCTTGCAATCCAGCTTCATGACCTCAGTGAGCAATCGTGGTACCCAACAGGCACTCAGCTTGACGTGATTCATCTTCGGCAGGCACTCGTGAACTGTCGACTTCGGGCAATCCAATCGATCGGCCATTTCACGAATGCTCTGGTGGCAGTCTTCATCAATCAAGTCGAGAATGCGATCCGTCAGGCTGCTGCTGTCGCGAATTGCAGGGCGTCCGGACCTTGGCATGTTGCTCGCGTCAGTTCTTCCAGCCTGAAACTCGCCCACCCACCTGCTTACTGTCATCTTGCTGACAGCATGATCGCCATGAGCTGTGCAAAGTTGCCTGTGGATGTCAGCCAATTTGGTTCTGGAGCTCCAAAGTGTAAAGATGGCATGTCACTGCCCAGTCTTTGAATGCACATCCATTTGCAGTTCACAATTGAAAATTGAATGTCAATAAACTTTTCAGGCCTAGCAGAATCAGTTTTACAAGTCTCGTAGTTTTCTGAGACAGCCCCTCTTGTTCACTGCATCACATTTGGCCATAGACAGCCCATGATTACGAAAAAATCGATAAACCCGTAAAAGTTTCTGTTGACATTTTTGAGGTTCTGTAAGTCCATGACTGACCTTTCTCTACTTAATCGTCCATATCTCTTGAAGCACAGATTTAAATCTCTTGCAATTGGTGTCATTTTAAAAAAGAGACTTGCCGCTTTCAAATGACACCAAGCACATGCAAGTGTGACTGTCCATACGTCCACACCAAGCAAAAGTAACACTACTTTCTGGACGCCCCTCGTACAAATAAGAAGTCTTTGAAGTCTAAGAATATTCATCTTTGTAGTTTCTATAAAATAGATATTTTAGCATTATCAATTTAACCGGTCAAATAATAAAAAGCCTATTTGTCTGGTATTAACCAGATGAATAGGAAAGCATGGCCATTATCCAGTAACGAGACAAATTAACACATCACTATTTGTCTGGTCACCAGACAAATAACAACTGCCTAAAAATAAAGAAACATGTTATTGATAAATACAATAATATATTCTAATGGTTCTTGTCATAGTAGCTTACTTTAGGTAATTGTTAACTATTACATTGTAATTTAACTGAAATTTCTTCCACATGACTATAAAAATAGCCATTTTGCTTCTTATCTATGGGACTATAAAAACAACAGTTTTGCTATTGTATTGATATGATTAGGCCTACATTTAGTAAAGACCAAAGGCCCAGGCAATATCTTATGTATTAACCATAAAAATAACCATTTTGTTGTTTATATTGTTACTATAACAATAACAATTGCCTAAGATTTTGTTGTCAATTGTCATTATGCTAAATATTATCTTTATTTACAAATATTAGAAATATAGATTCCTAGAATTAATTTATTATTTTTGTTTATTCTTAATTTTTCTTATTTTTTATTTTATAGTTATTGCCAATAAAAGCATTTAAAGCTAAGCCTTAAAATGGCCTTTTTTAAACTTTATTGAAGTCCAACTTTGTATTTGTAATTTTTCATCAAAATAACTTATATTTATTAGGTCAAAAATAGAAAGTGTTTGTATATTTATGCATTATATTTATATATACTACTAGTATCAATCAGTATAGATTATTCAATGGATTATATTTTAAAATAAAATACTATATCTTATAATAAGCCTTTTTAGGTATTGATATAGTTTTTATTAAATGTCAAAGTATTATTAGAATTTTTAAGAAAATATTATGGCATAAGATATATTTTCTAAACTAATCTTCTATTCTTTCATGATAAAATATATAATCTATAGATCATATAAATTCCAAAATGTCAATTAATTAACAATAACAATTGTGGATATATAGATTTTAACCTCAAATACAAAGTCTAAGGTGCTAATTAAGTGCTTAAAACTATATAGACTTTTATAGTGACATTATGCCTTTAAATAAAAGACATTGTCATAGACTATAGTCCCATACACCATGTATACACTATTTATATCGATCTTTAATAAGTCATGAATGCACAAAATTTATGCTTTTATCAAGCATGAAACTGGGTCTGTATTCTAGACTGCATCCTGAGGCCGAGTCTAGCATATTTGAAGTGTTTTATGAACTGCATAGGTAAGTATTTTATATCACAGAATAATGTATTGTATATTCTATGATTTTACATAATGTTAGAGTTTTTTATAATCAAATACAAGGACTTAATTACAAATAATAAATATTATAATACTCAAACCCAAAATTTTAGGAGTATTTATATTTAAATCTTGTATCTTGTGATGAATCCTAAGAATCCTTAAATCCCAAAATCCAAATCATTGGAATACATGGATTCAAATCCCAAATCATAAAATTCCATGGGCTCAAATCCCAAAGCATCAAAATCCATGAACTCAAATCTGAAATCACCAAATTACATGGACTCAAATCCGAAATCACCAAAATCCCTGGTCTCAAATCCCAAATCACCAAAATCCCTGGACTCAAATCCCAAATCACCAAAATCCCTGGTCTCAAATCCCAAATCACCAAAATCCCTGGACTCAAATCCCAAATCACCGAAATCCCTCTAGACTCAAATCTTCAAATCATTAAAATCCCTAGACTCGAATCCCAAATCACCAAAATCCCTAGCCTCGACTCAAATCCCAAGACTGAAATTTCAATCAAATGAAAAGCCAGCATTATAGATAACACTCACACCTGTTTGATTCAGGTATGCAGACCTAGACGAGACCATCCCCGTGTTCAGCTACTGGACCGTCGCCAACCGCGATAACTCCAACCTCGTGGCGGAATGGGAGAAAAAGATTGGGGAATACGCCATGCCTCCATCGCTGCGCTGCCGGGATCGCTGCGACAGCGCCTGCGCCGCTTTCACCGATTTGGACTCGCGGCTGACCTTCCTGTTCGCCAGCTATTATCGAACTAACGGCGGCCTTCGCTGCCTGTTGTTCGTTTCTAAGAATCCTTGGTTCGAAGTGTTCGCCGAGCTGCTTAATAGCCTGGCACAGTTACTGCTGGGTGAGTATTAAAGTATATTGGTATGCATTTCTTTGATCCAGGATTTCAGGGATTGTGATCTCGAATCATGGGAGTTCAGGGACTCTGATCCCGAGTCATGGGATTTCAGGGACTCTGATCCCGAATCATGGGATTTCAGGGACTGATCCCGAATCATGGGATTTATGGGGTTCTGATCCCGAATCATGGGATTTATGGGGTTCTGATCCCAAATCATGGGATTTATGGGGTTCTGATCCCTAATCATGGGATTTATGGGGTTCTGATCCCAAATCATGGGATTTATGGGGTTCTGATCCCAAATCATGGGATTTATGGGGTTCTGATCCCAAATCATGGGGTTCTGATCCCGAATCATGGGATTCATGGGGTTCTGATCCCAAATCATAAGATTTATGGGGTTCTGATCCCGAATCATGGGATTTATGGGGTTCTGATCCCAAATCATGGGGTTCTGATCCCGAATCATGGGATTCATGGGGTTCTGATCCCAAATCATGGGATTTATGGGGTTCTGATCCCAAATCATGGGATTTATAGGGTTCTGATCCCAAATCATGGGGTTTTTGGGGTTCTGATCCCAAATCATGGGATTTATGGGGTTCTGATCCCAAATCATGGGATTTATGGGGTTCTGATCCCAAATCATGGGATTTATGGGGTTCTGATCCCAAATCATGGGATTTATGGGGTTCTGATCCCAAATCATGGGATTTATGGGTTCTGATCCCAAATCATGGGATTTTTGGGGTTCTGATCCCAAATCATGGGATTTTTGGGGTTCTGATCCCTAATCATGGGATTTATGGGGTTCTGATCCCAAATCATGGGATTTATGGGGTTCTGATCCCAAATCATGGGGTTCTGATCCCGAATCATGGGATTCATGGGTTCTGATCCCAAATCATGGGATTCATGGGGTTCTGATCCCAAATCATGGGATTTATGGGGTTCTGATCCCGAATCATGGGATTCATGGGGTTCTGATCCCAAATCATGGGATTTATGGGGTTCTGATCCCGAATCTGATACGCAGGCGACCGCCGCAACGAAACCCTGGCCAACGTGATCCTGTGCCAGCTGGAGAACTGTCCGCGGGTGACGCCCGGTTCAACCCTGTCCGGCGCCGCCTGCCTCACGCCCGACCAGGTCCGCCTCAGTCGGACAGTCGCTCCGGACGATCAGCTGCCTGCGCTGGCCGCTTGCGCGCCGCTACGCGAGCTGTACAGCCGGCTGTCCGAGTCCGACTCGCTTCTGTTTGTGCTGTGCGCTCTGCTGTGCGAGAAGAAACTGCTGCTGATTGGCAGGCGGCCGGGCCAGCTCAGCCTGGCCGTGTTCGGCTGCTTAGCGCTGCTCTATCCGTTCAGCTGGGAGCACGTGCTCGCCCCGCTACTGTCAGACAGCAATGTGGATCATCTCAGCTGTCTGGTGCCGTTCGTATTCGGCATGTCTGAGGCTCTTTTCGAGGCTAATAAGGCTCAGGTTAGTTTCAATGGTAGTTTCGGGGACACTAATTCAAGGGTAGGTTTTGGATGCAGATGGAAGGGTAGTTTTGGATGCAGATGGAAGGGTAGTTTTGGATGCAGATGGAAGGGTAGTTTTGGATGCAGATGGAAGGGTAGTTTTGGATGCAGATGGAAGGGTAGTTTTGGATGCAGATGGAAGGGTAGTTTTGGATGCAGATGGAAGGGTAGTTTTGGATGCAGATGGAAGGGTAGTTTTGGATGCAGATGGAAGGGTAGTTTTGGATGCAGATGGAAGGGTAGTTTTGGATGCAGATGGAAGGGTAGTTTTGGATGCAGATGGAAGGGTAGTTTTGGATGCAGATGGAAGGGTAGTTTTGGATGCAGATGGAAGGGTAGTTTTGGATGCAGCTAAAGAGGTAGTTTTGGATGCAGCTAAAGAGGTAGTTTTGAATGCAGCTAAGGAGGTAGTTTTGGATGCAGCTAAAGAGGTAGTTTTGGATGCAGCTAAAGAGGTAGTTTTGGATGCAGCTAAGGAGGTAGTTTTGGATGCAGCTAAAGAAGTAGTTTTGGATGCAGCTAAGGAGGTAGTTTTGGATGCAGCTAAAGAAGTAGTTTTGAATGCAGCTAAGGAGGTAGTTTTGGATGCAGCTAAAGAGGTAGTTTTGGATGCAGCTAAAGAGGTAGTTTTGGATGCAGCTAAAGAGGTAGTTTTGAATGCAGCTAAGGAGGTAGTTTTGGATGCAGCTAAAGAGGTAGTTTGGGATGCAGCTGAAGCAGTTATTATGCAACTAGGATGAAGATGAAAGTTTTAGGGATAGTTTCAGGGTGAGTTTCCGAGATTTTCAAGGAATTGCAGAAGCAGTCTTGAGGGCAGGTTCAAAGTTAGTCTCAGTGCTGGTGTCAGTGTGAAATGCTAATCTCAGTGCTAGTGTCAGTGTGAAATGCTAATCTCAGTGCTGGTGTCAGTGTGAAATGCTAATCTCAGTGCTGGTGTCAGTGTGAAATGCTAATCTCAGTGCTAGTGTCAGTGTGAAATGCTAATCTCAGTGCTGTGTCAGTGTGAAATGCTAATCTCAGTGCTGGTGTCAGTGTGAAATGCTAATCTCAGTGCTAGTGTCAGTGTGAAATGCTAATCTCAGTGCTAGTGTCAGTCAGTGTGAAATGCTAATCTCAGTGCTGTGTCAGTGTGAAATGCTAATCTCAGTGCTGGTGTCAGTGTGAAATGCTAATCTCAGTGCTGGTGTCAGTGTGAAATGCTAATCTCAGTGCTAGTGTCAGTCAGTGTGAAATGCTAATCTCAGTGCTGTGTCAGTGTGAAATGCTATGTGCTGGTCAGTCAGTGTGAAATGCTAATCTCAGTGCTGGTGTCAGTGTGAAATGCTAATCTCAGTGCTAGTGTCAGTGTGAAATGCTAATCTCAGTGCTAGTGTCAGTCGTGAAATGCTAATCTCAGTGCTAGTGTCAGTCAGTGTGAAATGCTAATCTCAGTGCTGTGTCAGTGTGAAATGCTAATCTCAGTGCTGGTGTCAGTGTGAAATGCTAATCTCAGTGCTAGTGTCAGTCAGTGTGAAATGCTAATCTCAGTGCTAGTGTCAGTGTGAAATGCTAATCTCA
>NIVC01003898.1:0-35000 GCA_002269645.1 Macrostomum lignano
CTTAAGCGGTGGTTCCTCATACACTGCTCGGGCCTTGTATGCTGCCTCAGAAGAGTTCAGGCTGAGAGGCAGACGTGCAGCCCATAAGGTATCCATCCTAGTTACTGACGGCAGAAACAGTGGCAAAATGTTGATTAAGCCGGCAGTGAAGAGACTAAAACGCTATGCTGATACTTCCATCGTTGTTGGCATAGGACGCCACGTGAGCGAGAACGAAATGCGTCTAATTGCATCCGATTACGCCTCAGACGAAATCAGGATATCGAACTTTAGACAGCTAGCTGGAATTGTTGACAAGGTAGTGAGAAAAATCTGTCCTAAGGAGGCAAGCCAGTCAGACCCAAGCCCGGACCAAAACCCGGACCCAAGCCTGGCCCACGACCAGGACCAAAACCAGGACCGACGCCAGTACCAGGACCCAAACCGGGACCGAAACCAGGACCAAAGCCGGGACCAAAGCCAGGACCAAAGCCGGGACCAAAGCCGGGACCATCAAAATGGCATTGATCTTTACTTCGTTGTTGACTCAAGCAGTTCTGTAACTTCAGATGAGTTCAACTTGATCAAGCAATACATTAAGTCATATGTCAACTCTATCGTAGTCTCGCCAGAAGACACTAGAGTCAGTATTATTCAATACTGGGATCAAGTAACAACGACAGTCGACATCGAAGAATACAGAACCGTGAATGATCTTATCCCTGCGATTGAGAACTTGAAGTATTTCAACGGTCAAAGATCCGTTCTTGGCGATGCGCTAATCCCACATCCAAAATGATTGCAAGGAATGAGCGAAACGTACCAAAGGTTGTTATTGTTATCGCTGGAACACCGCCAACAAACGGGGAAGCAATCAAAGACGCTGCGCCGAAGCTTATCTACTACGCTGATAAGGTTATTGCTATTGGCGTCAAGAACCACATGCCCAAGACTGAATTGCTGCTGATTTCTACTACCGTGGAGGACACTATCATTATTGAAGAGTACTCGAAACTGCACGACACCATCCCTGTTATTATCGAGAAGACCAAGATCAGCGAGCGAAAGAAGCGACCTGCTCCTGGTGGAACTGGTCAAGACATCGTGTTCATTGTGGATAGCAGTGACTCAATTGGCCAGACCAATTGGAATGTGTACATCAAGGGCCTGCTTAAAGTAATCACTGAGTACGTTGTTGTCTCACCATCAGACACTAGGTTCGCACTTATCCAGTTCTCGAAGCCAGCACAGGTTGTATTCGGCTTCAAAGACTACACTGACGGAGAAAGTCTTCGAAGGGCTATCAATAAGCTGAAGCCATACCATAGAAGCACCTACCCGTCAATCGGAAACGCACTGAAAGTTGCGGTTGACTATGTCAAGACAAAGAAGCGTTCCGGTGTGCCAACTTCAGCCATTATTATCACTGCTAGCACTTCCTCGCCAGAGTTGGGAAGCCGATTGAAGAGGTCATCACAGAAGTCCAAGAGGTGTTCGACTACATTATTCCGGTGGCCATCCGTAACCGAGTGGACTTGCCCGACCTAGAGAAGCTTGCCAAGCCGGATTCGTCGATGATTATCACCACAGAGGAGCTGGATGAATTGATTCCGCTATCTAAGCGAATCATTTCTCTTACGACAGTTCGGCTAAGGCAGAGGCCACTTGTTTGCAGAAAACGAAGTCGCGGTGACTTCATCTTTGTCATTGGAGCCGGCTCTGAAACTGTTAAGCATCGATACTTTGAAGAAATCAAGAGCTTTATTAAAGGTTTCTCATCTGAATACGAGATCGATGAGGGTGCATCCAGAGGTGGAGTCTTCATTCTGGGATCAAGCTCTCAGAAGGAAATTGGATTGAACATGTTTAGAAGCGACATAGACTTTAGGGCAAGCATCAATAGACTATCTGCTCCGAGCTCCAGCACAGTGCACTTCCGATCTGGAATGGAAAAAGTTGTGCGCTATGCCAGACGAAGCCGAACAAAAAAGAGACCAGCTACATTGATTTACATTTCGGATGGCAGTGAAGTAACAAAGAATGTTTACTCTGTGGCTCCTAAGCTCGCGTCTTCAATCCGAAAGACAATTGTTGTTGGTCTTAAACCAACAATAAAGAGAAGAGCGCTTCTAAGAACAATGGTCACGGATGTTCGTAATGATTTTGTTAATGTACGTAGAATCCGGGATCTTAGACGAGTCGCGAAAACAATCTCTGGAATGACTTGCACTAGAACTAAGAAAGCAGCTAAAGTTAAGAAAACAGAGCCAGGTGTTAAGCGCATCGTTATGAAAGAAAGTAAGCGCTCAGTCACCAAAAACGGCTCTAAAAGGCAAAAGACAAAGACCACCAAACGAAAAACTGTCGCAAAGAAGCAGACAAAGAGACAGCGAAAGACGACAGTAAAAATCGAGGGCCAGGGAGGCAAAAATCGAAAGCGTATTTCCAAGAAGATTATTAAAAAGAATCGAAGAAAGATGAAAAAGAAGATGTCAGTTATCTACGGAACAACAATAATTAGGGGTTCGCCACGCAGATACATCAAGAAAATTAAATTCGGCAAACGATGGTTTAAGACTCGGGTGATTCGCGTCCTCAAAGGACATGGAAAGAGACGTCGAGCTAGACGATATCTGCAGATCAGATACAGGAAAAAATGGATTCGATTCAATGTCAAGCGAAAAAGAGTCCAGTTCAGACGCCGATGGTACAAAATCCGAGTTACACGTCGAAGATTTTTTATTAGAATGAGAAGAAGATGGCGTGCGCTCCAAACAGCAAGAGGAAAGGCATTTGTGACTATCAAGGGTCGAAAGCGCATCCTGACTAACAGGAAGCGACGCAACCGAAGACAAAGGAAGCATCGACGTCATATCAAAATTAGATACACCACTAAGATCATAAAGCACAAAAAGATACGAGTTCCGTCGAACGTAAAACTCGGTTTCAAAAAGGTTCCAGTGAAAGTCGTTTCAAGAAACGGCGCAAAAAAAGGGAAAACGTATAAAACATTGATTCGCATCGGTCGTCGTTGGGTGAGATTCAGTACTAGACAAAGGCGAGTAAGAATCGGAAAAGGATGGTTCCGAGTGACCTACAGAAGAAAAGGACCAGGTGTTGTGCATCGAAGAAGATGGTATAAGATCAGGGTGACAAAGAAAGGTTTCAAGATTCGCGTGGCAAGAAAATGGCGAGGTCTAGTTACTACTCGGCGAAAGCTCTATATTCAATATAGAGGAAAAATCTCCCGAGTTGGAAAGCCGCTTGTCGTTCGCTCGCTGAATGGAAAATTTAAGAAGAGAAACAAGAAAAAGCGAGTTAGCAAGAACCCAAAGCGGCGACATGGTCGATCTAGAAAAAGCAAAAGGCGCCACCGGAAAACAAATAAGAATATAAGTAGCAAAAAGCCAAAACGCCAGAGAAAAATCACAAAAATCAGTCGCCGAAGCTTCACCAAGGTGAGCGGACGACCTCCGATCCGAATCCGTTTCACCATGAGAAAGATTAATGGCAAGAAGGTTCGCGTACCCAAAACAGTCAGACTTGGCAGGAAGGTCGTTCCAGTGAAGATCCAACCACGAACCATCGTTAGACGAGGAAAGCGCATCGTCAAAAAAAGAGTCCTTGTTCGCATTCAAAAGCGCTGGCACCCGTTCAGCGTTCGTCGCAAAAAGATCAAGGTTGGAAAGACGTGGGTTACCGCATACTACAGGAAAAAAGGCTTCGGACTCAGATACAAGCGTAGATGGGTCAGAACACGCATCACAAGGAGAAAAATCAGAGTTCGTGTCACCGGAAAGTGGAGACAAGTCATCGCAAAGAGACGCAAAATTTACATCCGCGGGCGCAAAAACAAGCGATACTACACTGGACTAAAAATTCCCAAGCATCTAAGAAGACGAAGCCGAAAGATCCGCTTCCGCAAAGGAAAAGGCGTCGTGAGACGATCACGAAAGATCCGCTTCCGCAAAGGAAAAGGCGTCGTAAGACGATCACGAAAGATCCGCTTCCGCAAAGGAAAAGGCGTCGTAAGACGATCACGAAAGATCCGCTTCCGCAAAGGAAAAGGCGTCGTGAGACGATCACGAAAGATCCGCTTCCGCAAAGGAAAAGGCGTCGTGAGACGATCACGAAAGATCCGCTTCCGCAAAGGAAAAGGCGTCGTGAGACGATCACGAAAGATCCGCTTCCGCAAAGGAAAAGGCGTCGTGAGACGATCACGAAAGATCCGCTTCCGCAAAGGAAAAGGCGTCGTGAAAAAGCTTGCTGGCAGACACTCGAAACACAAGGCCCGAGCTGCCTTCGTGAAGAGAAAATGGTATCACACGAAAGGAGGAGTTGTCGTTGAGAACGGTCGCAAAATTGTCCTGAATCGGCGCGGAAAGATGCGCCGTAGCAGCAGTAGTCGCAAAATCATGACAAGTTCCCATAGCAGCCACTCGCACAGAATTAAATTTCACAAGTCAGGAAACGCCTCCGCTGGCTCGTCCTCCAGCAGCAGCATGACACACGAAAGCCACTCGGTTGTAATGGGCAAGCCAAAAGTGCACGACTCTGGTTGGATAACCACTCATAAAAGCTCGTCTACCTCCTCGAGCAAGACGTAAATTTAATGTTGGCAAGCTACAGGACTAACCTAAATGATTGTGGCTAACAAAAACTCTGACAATAAAGCGATAAACTCGAATTCTAATACTTTTTAAACGGTGTTATGGGTGTCGGTTGAGAACTTAAGAACCTTTAACGTATCCAAGTTTTCCTCTGATTCCAGTTTCAATTTTACTTTATTATTATTGTTCCATTTATTTGTGTTTTGATGAAGGGTAATGGGAAGCAGATCGATTTCGGAAAATTTCAAAGTTAGAACAAAGTTAAATAAAAGATTTTAAAATGCTAAGGCTCAAAACTCTCAGCTTGGATCTATCCAAAACTTTCTGCTGCTCAATATCCTGCTCAGCTCAGCCCATGCACGTATTGAAAGCTATTTACCAGGAATCCTATTTTCTCTCTAAAATTTACGCAACATTTTCTCTCAAATAAAATGACGAAAAAAGACAAAACGCAACGCTTGCTCACTCAATATAAATTTTAAAATGAATGCCTTTGCTGTCTTTTGTGTTGAAGATATCAATCAGATTTCAAATCCAGATGCATGCCGCAATCCTGCCGTATTAGAAACGCTAAGGGCATGTTAACTTACATGTAAGCACTGGAATTCAGCTAGGTAAAGTTATGAACCAAACCGATTACACTCAACTTGCTTGCTGGACTAGTCGACTATAGATTCTTCATCTTTACTAGGGGAATCGGTGTGTTGTTTAGCACTGATTTTTAAAGGTGCAGAAGTAAAATGAAGCGTGCATTGAAATTTTAAAAGATATCTAGAGCTTCTGAAGCTGCAACAATCGCACTGGTTTTTTACACGCAGACCCATTAAATTAGCCTCTTCATCCTGTTATACCGACTCCAGACTGCCTTATAGTCAAAATTGTTTGAAAAGAAGAGAGATAAAGGGGTCACGCCATGGATGAATAAAACCCTAGCTGGATTGCTCGTTGGCCTTAAATTTCGGGCCGTAACGCGAAGCCTCTTTTACACTGATTGGCTACTGAAGATCCGTTAGTTTTCTATGGTAAAACGTTATAAGCTGCAGTGCTTTTGAACGGAAAGCTTAGTAAATAGCTCGTAACAGTTCTCTGGCTAGCAACTTGAAATGTATCTTCACATTAAGTAAATAATGTTTATACCAGCTACTTACGCTATCGTGTTATGGTAGTCAGAAAGAAAAACTAATGTTTATTTGCTAGTAAGTATTGTGTTAATAGTAGATCTGGTGATTCCCCGTTGAAATCTCGCTATTCATTCACCAAGTTGTGCTAGGCCTAACTGCTCTATCTTACTAAACTGTCACTGAATTGTCTACTTCCAATAGCGTTGTCTGCTTCGAACTACGATTTTTCCTTGAAATTCCTAATTCACGTGATTTCCTAGAAACCTCGTGATAGCGTGCAGTGCCCGAACGGTATGACACTGTCTAATTTCCTAATTCAGTCCGGAAGTCTGCGTTTTCCGAGGATCAAGGGTGTCCAACGGTAGCTAATTTATTCCCTAATGCCTAATTTCTTAGCGCCTAATAAGTTTTATCAGCCTGCACGGCTTTCTTGGGGTCTGCACGACCTTAAATTTCCCCTTTTAGTCTCCTATTCTGGGTCTTCACGACCTTTAAGTTCTCCCTATTCTGACTCCTAACTCTGGGTCTCCACGACCTTTAGTTCTCCCTATTCAGTAAAGAAATAGCGAAACAAGTCTTAACGGAAGTTTTAGAGTTGAACTTCAAATTCTAAGAGTTATTAAGCGGTACCAGAGAACGAGTTATTTATTTTTTCCAGCCCAAACTGCTTCCTTAAGTTTCTTATATAGTAATTCACAAGAGGAGGAGGGGTGAGCAACATACGTTTAAACAGAAAAAGCAATGGAATTTATAACAAAATAACGTTTTAAATAAAATTTTACAATATTAAAACAAAAGGGGAGAATTTTTTTGATTGGTTGGGATCAATGCGCATGGTTAATTACTATAAGTAGAATGATTAGGTTATTTATACAACCCTGTCTCAATTGTTAAGTAGAGGATTAAACATACGTAGAAATCAGGGACGACTAAAACACTCGAAACGAGCCAAATCATGAAAAAAAGTTAGGGGCTCGTTAAGTCTATGGGCGCCCAGTTTTTCATGCATTACGATCAGCTTAGCTGCTGAAAAGAGTAAAGCCACAGTTCTTTGTTCTTTAATTGTTCGGCTTTCTTCTGAGTTATGATTTCATCTGCAATTAAAAACGCTGCACTTTCTCGGCATTTTTTACATTCGCACAAGAGTTGAGAGGGCTTGTTATTTGCCCTCACACTTTTTGAGACTTGAGAGTTGCGATTGGAATGGCCATAGAACGCTGCTTTCAAACGAGCCCCCAACTTTTTCACCATCATTTGGCTCGTTTCGCGTCCCGAGTGTTTATAGTTGTCCCTGGTAGAAATATCACGTGATATTATTAAATTGATGAGGACGCACTTTTTTCCAAATCCCGCGCTAGCACATGGGCTCTAAACTTACTAGCCTACTAACAGTGGGCAATGGGCATTTTTTATCCTTTTTCTGCAAATAGTCATAGAATCTATACTAGATATAATGTCTGGCCATACTAGTAGTCATAATAACATAGGCGCAGCTTTTTGGGTCATAAATCATCGCTTTCGAAGTTGGTCTGACAGCCACCTGCGCCTCACTCAGTGTTGAGACGGGCGCCAGATGGTCTGAGAGGATGCGGGCGATAGCTTTTTTCTCATCATTTTGACAGGCCATCAAGATTTATGAGGTCAGAGCCTATTGTTCGTGTTCACTCAGGCGTGTGACAGCTTTGACAGCTATGCGTTTTACCCCTAAAAGTACTTTGGGATTAGCGATTAGCAATTTCTCTTCATTATCTTCACTTTCTATTTAATAAGAGCTTTCTAATGTATATTTTTTCATTAATTTTTGTCAATCCTACGCGGAATGTCATAAATAATTTTGTTGCGATTTTGATTGATTTATGGCCGCACCTGTCATCTTTTTACGACCCTGTGGGAACTGATAGGATCTCCCGGTCACGTGATTCTGGGTGGCAACGAGCTTAGCCAATCAGAAAATTCGGCGCTCATTTTAACAAATCGGCTCAGCCAATCAGAATCGACGTGTTCCATTATAACAAACTGCGGTCCAGTTGGCGGCTATTTAAACCGGAGTTTTTGGCCCGCTCGGACTTCAACCTGCGTTTACCCTGGTCCCGGTTCAACCAACTTTTCTTGCGTCGGGCTGTCACGGCTGCACCGGCCAGGAATTGACCGTCGTTTCTTGATCCCCGGATCGCGACTCCCCCCATCATCATCAAGGAAGAATCCCCCGGTCATCAGCAGTGAACATCAGAGTGAAGAGCATCACCTGCTAGCTATCAGCGAAGATTGTGACATCAGCAACATCCCGGGCCTACAGCTGCGAAGCACTAAGCCGATTCGATCACTGTGGATTACCTGGTCTCCGGCTGTTGAGTTTCTGATTGGTTGGGTGAGAGGCTACCTAGACTTGCTTGATTGGGTGATTCCCTATCTGTCCCCTGTTTCAGTAGCTGGATTAGGCGCACACTTTTGCTCATTTTTTTCAGTAGTGCTGTTGCTGAGGCAGAAATCATTCAATAATACTGCTAGTAGTCTGAAACTCCAATTCAATCAGAAGTGCGAAGTGATTTGAAGAGAAGGCTAAATCTGACAGTTATTTTTATCGATTTTATTTCTTTGTTCGCCGATGGCTCAGATGAGTAGCTAAGCTAGTAGGCGCCGGTCACAGTGGACCAATAGCAAGGCAGTTCTCAGTCGATCAATCAATCAAATCAGTGAGCAAAACTGCCAGAAGTGCAGAATCGGCGCCAGAGATGTACTTTGTGCACTCTAGGCTAGCCAAGCGGCTCGGGTAATGAATCATGCGGTCTCTGAAGTTCGAGTTAGTCTATCTTCAGCGCTATGAGAGGCTAGTTGGCGCGTTGAAGGTCAAAAGTACAATTCTTCGTATTTAGCAATGTAATAGTACATGTAGCTACCCCATAGTCTCGCCACTGCAAGAATCCCCTGCACAAGTCCCCTCTGTACCTGCATGGCCAATTCGATCTAGTCCCAGCAGTGTCCCTTATCATCGGCTATGACTTCGAGATTGACAGCAAAAAGACACTAGTTGGCAGGTAAGTGCAAAGCCCCTTCTAGTCGGAAGCCCGATTTCGAGAGTCCCGGTGTGGTGAGCCAGGACGTACGGGCTGGTGGCAGCGAGTTAGCTAACCTGCGGGTTAACTAATTTCTACCTTCAAAATTCTCCCTGCTTGTCTCTCGCTGTCCCTCTCTTAGCTATAGGACCTAGACTGCTCGCCACACGATCAAGCTACCATGGGGCTGACCATCTGACAGGAGTGGGGGGCCAGGACTCTAATTGATTTATTTCTGAGACCTGAGGCCCGAAGGCTTCCCCACAAAAGGGGGCCGGAAGATCGAACCCATCAAAATATTAACCATAGATCTTCTATAGGCACTAGATAGGCCACTCGATAGTGGCACCCAGCCAAACCATTGAGTCTATGGAAAGCATTCCAAGAAGCGGTGATTTTAGCTAGTTTTCAGTAGTTAATGTGCTTATTCTTCAGTAGTTGAAACGAGTATTAAATTACATTTTTATTCAGCCGTCTACGTCAGCGTAAGAATTTGGATGCCTTTGCATTACCAGGGTAAGATTATAATCAGCAGAGTGCGTTTTGAGAGAAATAAATCGTGTATAATTTTGCATCTCACGACAGCGCGAAAATTAACTACCGAACTCAATTTCGTCAGTAGTCTCTGCAGTGAATTCATGTTTGGCATCTTTGACAGAATTTGCAAATAATGACGCCATGGCAGTTGGCTCACCGTTCCATATTGCATGACAAATCGAGTTGTCTGTGGCTTGCTTTCTCGATTTGATTCAAACGCTTGGCCATTGAATTCTATAGCCGTTCCGTTTTGCATGCCCACTGTTCCACAAAAGCAATACACTACTGGCTAGTGACTAGTGACATGATATCATCAAGACTATGGCAAATAAAACGCTTGTAATTTAAAACAAAAAACGCTAACAAAATTACATACTTCGCTGCATCGCAAAACAGAATCGAATGCAGTATATATAACGTCGAGAAGGAAATATATTTATGTAATAGATATAACAAATTTACAATAAGAAACGTTGGACTAGATTATTTTGAATAAATTGCACGCGGATTAATGGCATTTATAAATAATAATTAGCTGCAAAGTTTAATAAACAAGACTATGTGTACAGGCACTCCATTGTTAATGAAGATTCGGGTGACTTATATTAGTGGCTTATGAATTGCGTAAAACAAATATTTGAACAGAAAAACAATTATACTGCATGTGACCAGTAGCTCGTACTGTCGTAATCAAAAAGTACTATATAGAGCTTTTAACAATAGAAAGCTTTCAATTTGGGATTGCTTCTAATTAAAGAATGGTATGCCGATTTTGTCAGACGTTTTTGGTTAGCATCAGCTATTTGTGATTCTAATCTGTTTTGTTTAGTTAAGGCTGTATAAACTAATCAGTGTTTTGACACTGAGAAACTAAAACCTATAACATATACACGTAGGTAAGCAAATTGATTTGTTATTTTAGATGGCTTTTATCTTGCAAAGCTCAGCTACTTCTAAGCCTTCTCTCCAGAGGGGAGACACCAATGTTGGTGCCTTCAATGTTAATAAACGCTGAAATAAATATGAAATAATATCAAAAACAAACTAGATAAAATATATGGCATCGAATGTTCGGATAAGCGTTGATGCATAACGCAGAGGAAAGTATTCGTTAAAAAACTGCAGTAAAATATTAAATTTAGACAACATAAAAACCACAAATAACCGTCTTGCTTTTCGCTTTGTCGATTGTTTATAGTCAATTCGACAATTCACCATCTGTGTATCTGGAAGATCTTAATGAAACCTTTTATTTCCCGGAATCCTTGCAGATAGCTTTTGTTTTAAATAAAACAGTAGGCGTGGACTCGAACAGATATAAGGTATAAAAACACACGTTAAAATCCGTTTAACGAATCTAGCAGAGAGAAATTTTGCTTACAGATGAATCGCAGCAGTCTATTTTAATGCATAGCAGGTCTAAATAAATTTGGTCAACAAGTGGGTTCGTACACAACCGACCAGTGCATCGGAAAGCCAGACTGACTGCAACAGGTGCGCAATGGAGCTTCCGATTCGGGTGAAATTTTTGGCTTCGTACCGCCACCGACTCACAGGCTGAAAATGAGTGGCAGTTGTCAGCTTTCATTGCATTACATTGCAATCGATTACATTGCATTACATTGCATTCAGGCAAGATCGTGCGATTTCATATCCTGCTGTTTTTGGCAGGGCCGAGGTAGCTCAGCGTTAACTGTTGCCCTGACTTATCCAGGTGTAAAAGTTGCGAACCTCTCACCTGCCAAGCTGGCGTTGCAGTTCCTGCATCCGGTTGAATCCCTCAGCGTAGTACTGCATCTGGGCGTCCACAAACTCGTTCAGACAGCGCAGATGATGAGACTGCAGACCAGTTGGGAAGGGATATTGCAGGTGTAGAAGCTGCCTCTAGATTGTATTTTTGATTCGTTGAATTTCTGGACTGGCTCAATCATTTATGACTGGTTGAGCAGCAATACAAATTATTTTCCTACAAGCTGCAACGCACTTGAATTCCTGGAGGCCTGTAAGCTTGGATTTTTTTCTTGAGGACAGCTTGGAGAGAGCGGCTATACAGTATCTCCCTAGGGATTTTCTGCCTCGGAAAAAAATAATCCACTATACCGGGAGAAGACGAATTGGATGCTCAGCCGACACAATTCTATCGATGTTTGAGCTATTCTTTGCTTCCTCATCAAAGCAATGCTGGTGCAGCTACTAGCATAGTTTCGGATTGGAAGCATAGAAAAAAAATTGCTTTTGCAAAGAGTGGCGCATGGAAAGAGGGGGAGTATGGGAAAATTTGAAACCGATGGAGTCGCGGACCGACTCATCCGAGTTGTCTCTTGCTGTCTCTGGAGCGACCCTACAGATTCCCGTAGCAGGAGAACAAGTAGGAGATTCTTCAATAAGCTTCGAGCAGACAAACAGACAGACAGACAGACAGACAGACAGACAGACAGACAGACAGACACTAAGACAGACAGACAGACAGACACTAAGACAGACAGACAGACAGACACTAAGACAGACAGACAGACAGACAGACAGACAGACAGACAGACAGACAAACAGACAGACTGACATATAGACAGACAGACAGACAGACAGACAGATAGACAGACAGACAGACAAACAGACAGACAGACAGACAAACAGACAGACTGACATATAGACAGACAGACAGACAAACAGACACACAGACACTAAGACAGACAAACAGACACAAAGACACTAAGACAGACAAACAGACACTAAGACACTAAGACACTAAGACAGACAAACAGACACTAAGACACTAAGACACTAAGACAGACAAACAGACAGAGACACAGGCGCATACTAAGCAATTTGGGATTCACAGTGTGAGCAGTAATCTCACACCGTGAATAATTAAGAAAACAGCGCATTAAGCAAGCAAGGGAACTCAGAGCAGCTCAGAGCTCACATCGAAGTCGGGTTTGATCCCCAATCCAGCTTCCAATTACTTTTTCACTGCAGTTTAAACGCGCCTCCGTGATTTGGAAGGCAAATTATCTATTCGAGCTACAACAGGATTGGGTAATAAAAGTACAACCCAGGAGCTCAACGGGAAGCACTGCCCTGTCCAGTTGCAGTTGAGACGCGAGCGCGCGCAGATAAAAAGCAAATGCGTGTCCCGGATCGTGGTGGAGTAAACATATGTTTTTGCGGCAAGTAAAATTCTATGGGAAGCTCATATTTACGATTGAAAACCGTTGGAACTCACATGCGAGGACTCCAAGCCCTCCAGCAGCAGCCGGGTCACTTCGAGCTGTTTTTCGAACTCAGCTTGTAGCCGTTCACATTCCTCCTCTGCCTGTCAATTGTCCGGTAAACAGAAACTTCAGGGGCCAATGAACGGTTGATTTGCCTTTTTTAGATTGAATCGGCTTAGATATGTGCAATGCCTGCGATTAGAATTAAGTACGTAGACAGAATCCACAAATACCACTTCGATTGCTACAGATATCAACTTCAATCCTTGGATAAAAATGAGAATAATATCGTTTAATATCAATTGAAGACCTCTAGACATCGACTTAAATCCCCAAGATTCGAACTCAAACCCCTAGATACCAACTCAACTCCCGATGATACCATTTAAAATTTCCCCAGATACCAACTCAAATTCCATGGGTACCAACCCAAATCCCATAGATACTAACTCAAATCCCATAGACACCAGCTCAAATTCAATAGATACCAGCTCAAATTCAATAGATACCAACTCAAATCCAATAGATACCAACTCAAATCCCATAGATCCCAACTTAAATCCCATAGATACCAACTCAAGTGCCCTAGATACCAGCTCAAATCCAATAGATACAAACTCAAATCCAATAGATACCAACTCAAATCCCATAGATACCAACTCAAATCCCATAGATCCCAACTTAAATCCCATAGATACCAACTCAAGTGCCCTAGATACCAGCTCAAATCCAATAGATACAAACTCAAATCCAATAGATACCAACTCAAATCCCCTCGATACCAACTCAAATCCCCTCGATACCAACTCAAATCCCCTCGATACCAACTCAAATCCCCTGAATACCAACTCAAATCCCCTCGATACCAACTCAAATCCCCTCGATACCAACTCAAATCCCCTCGATACCAACTCAAATCCCCTCGATACCAACTCAAATCCCCTGAATACCAACTCAAATCCCCTCGATACCAACTCAAATCCCCTCGATACCAACTCAAATCCCCTGAATACCAACTCAAATCCCCTGGATACCAACTCAAATCCCCTCGATACCAACTCAAATCCCCTGGATACCAACTCAAATCCCCTCGATACCAACTCAAATCCCCTGGATACCAACTCAAATCCCCTCGATACCAACTCAAATCCCCTCGATACCAACTCAAATCCCCTGAATACCAACTCAAATCCCCTGGATACCAACTCAAATCCCCTCGATACCAACTCAAATCCCCTCGATACCAACTCAACTCCCGATGATCCCATTTAAAATTTCCCCAGATACCAACTCAAATCCCCTGAATACCAACTCAAATCCCCTCGATACCAACTCAAATCCCCTGAATACCAACTCAAATCCCCTGAATACCAACTCAAATCTCCTCGATACCAACTCAAATCCCCTGAATACCAACTCAAATCCCCTGAATACCAACTCAAATCCCCTCGATACCAACTCAAATTCCCTGGATACCAACTCAAATCCCCTCGATACCAACTCAAATCCCCTCGATACCAACTCAAATCCCCTGAATACCAACTCAAATCCCCTGAATACCAACTCAAATCCCCTGAATACCAACTCAAATCCCCTGGATACCAACTCAAATCCCCTCGATACCAACTCAAATCCCCTCGATACCAACTCAAATCCCCTGGATACCAACTCAAATCCCCTCGATACCAACTCAAATCCCCTGGATACCAACTCAAATCCCCTCGATACCAACTCAAATCCCCTCGATACCAACTCAAATCCCCTGGATACCAACTCAAATCCCCTCGATACCAACTCAAATCCCCTGGATACCAACTCAAATCCCCTCGATACCAACTCAAATCCCCTGGATACCAACTCAAATCCCCTCGATACCAACTCAAATCCCCTGGATACCAACTCAAATCCCCTCGATACCAACTCAAATCCGCCGGATACCAACTCAAATCCTCTCAATACCAACTCACAAACAGTCACTCACCGCCTTCTTAGCGGGATCTTGCTTGGCCCGTTTAAGCCTGGCCTTGGCCGAGTCCAGATCCAGCCTGAGATTCTCCAGTGTCCGCCGCTCCCTCTGGATGGTTTTCATGTCGCCAGCCAGAAACTGACGCATCGGTCGCAGCATGGCGGCATTGGCGGCGAAGATGAAATCGCGTTCCAGTTGCGCCAGTCGCTGCTCCGTTTGGCCAACTTTTACCAAGCTGTTGCCGTACTCGCTGCCCGGTCCCAACTCGTTGCCAGACGTTAGCAGAGCGGTACCCAGCTCCTCCAGGGGCGTGGGACGGTCGCGTTTGCCTCGTTCGAGTTTTTCGCACATCATGTCCTGCGGATTGGGTGGGGGGGGGGTTAATATTAATAACTGCAGGAGAGCTGCTCGAGCAGACTTCGTCCTCCAGTTCCACCTTTGAGCGGGGGGTTCACAAGGTAGAAATTTCACAACGTCAAAAAACTCCCTTTTGAGAGGCTGCTCTGCCTATTCCGCTGACTCTGTGCCTGGGGGTGGGGGTTGGCCCTCATGGCTGTAAATCGCAAGACAAACCTCAACCGGTCAATTCCCAGATCATGCCAAATCAAGCTCCAGATGAATGTGGGCAGGGGTGCTTGTACCACCCTGTCTTATCCTTTAGTTAGTGTCTTATTGGCATTTGAAATGTTACAGGCTAAATCAGGGATTTTTCAAAGCCTCTCTATCCGGCCCTCGAGCGGATCCTTTAAAACTTCACATTAGCAATCCGGTCCGCTCAAGGTTTGCGTCTCTTCTCAGCTCTCTTCTCTCCCCTCATATATTTTCTTTTGTTCCTTCTCTCTCTCATCTTCTATTCCCTTTACTTTCCTCTCTCATCAGGCCGACCTCTGGGCTAAAGCAAGTCTATTTTTTATTAGAGGCAGGGGTTGTGTGCACCCTGGCGCACTTTAAGCGACATAGGCACACAACCGGCGAGAGGCATTACTGCCCATTCCGCCGACTCCCCTGAGCAGGCACACAAGCGCGCGGATACGTACGCAGTCATACGCACAGGCACACACTCACACAGGAGTGTACAGCGGCCCTAACTTTATTTTATCGTTAGGCATGTACACTTCACTGTGCCTTGAAGGGTTGGCTCTCAAGGCCGTTAATTGCACGAGCAGAGCCAAGCCGAGATTCCAATTCAGCCCCAAATTAATGTGACTGCACTTGGAATCGAGCCTGGGTCGCTGGCACACCAGAGCCTGCGCTAGACCGCTGGGCTACGGCCCCCAAAGCAAGACACATGAAAGCTAGTGTTGACATGTACAAATTCTGGTAAAGCAACTTGCCTCAACTCGATGAGCTGGATTCGGTTCGAGCACAGCCTCCGTGCTGGCCACAATTCGTTCCGTCCAGTTTTGAGCCTGGTCGGCTGCATTAAGCAGATTCTCAAAGTCCGCATCGTACTCAGTTCGCTCCGCTTGGCCCAGCTTCTCTTCCGTGAACTGGATCCAGGATGTTTTTTTGCCAGAAAAATAATGAGAGTAAGTTTTTTTACACCAGTTTCTAGACATTTTTCAGTTTGTTCTATATTATATTTTTCTCCAGAGAATACCCACCCTATTCTTCGTAGGGAAGTGCTTAAACTTATTTTTTAGATTTTTATTTTCTAGGAGCTAACAGCATGTTCAATTTTACATCAATGAAAATTTCTAAAATTAATACAATATTGTTCATTAAAATGTATGAATTAAAAAGCTATAAAATATTTTTTGGATCAAATAATTTTTACCCATAAACCGAAACAATTAAAATTCAAAATTTTTTGTTGCTAAAATAGTCTTCTAAACCTTTTTAAATTCAAAGGCCAAAGAAAATTTAAAAAGCTAAAAAAATTTCACACTTATCATGCTATTGATTCTATAAATTATTTTGACCCATTGTGTTTTGAAGTAGATTTTATTTCTCCATAAATTCATGTGCGTCCTCATATAATATCTTTTATTGCGCTGTACCTAAATTCTATAGAATTATATAATGCAGGCATGAAAAATAAAATATTCGACGTAGTGACAATTTAAGCTTTAAGCTTAGCGACCCAATTGAAACTAAAACTTAGGAGTACCAACCTGAACAGCACGGTTGAAAGAAGCGCTAATGTCCTCAGTAAACTTCTTAAAGTTCATTTTAATTTTCGCGGACGTTAATTCGAAAGAAAGAAGTATACGAGGGTATCACAAAACAGTTTGAATTCGGAACGAACACTCAACACAGAGAGAAAGAGAAAAAGTTGTTTAGCGTTCTCCTTATAAAGATCGTTCTTTTCCAAATTTCCTTTCAGTTAGTTAACGTGCTGGGTGACGATGAATTTCGAAGTTTGAAGGGCAGTTGACTGAAAGAAACGAGTGTGTGTATGCGAATGCAAAATAAAATATATTAAGGGGGATAAAATGATTTTTCGCATTGAATTTGTATAATTAAGTGTAAATAACATGATTTGAAAACTAACTGCTTTGAAACAAATGTTCAAATTTATCTATTTTATAATGATATTAATCTTTCTTATTAATAATTAACCAGTCTTACTAAACGTCCTAGCTTTTTTTATTTTGTTAAAACATGTTCAGTTAGCACGATAACTCAAATGTTCGTAGGTATATTTGTTCCCATCAAATTTTTTCACTAAGTCAAGTTTCGTTGCTATAATCATAAACTTACGCTCTTTTATTTATGGAATACAAAATACGTTGCTATTTTTATGTATTAATTTAACTGCAAATACTTCCATGACGTCAGTTAATGGCAGACCAACGTCATATCATATATAAATGTGTAATTCCATATCCAACAAATGTTGCATAGCATACGAATGAATTCGAATAAATTCGCATGATCGGATAAATTTACAAAACTAATAACCTTTTTATACAATTCATTTAAAATTATAACCATAAATAATCTTTAATGACATTCCAGTTTTCTGTTATTGCACAATTTATTGTACTTACCGGTACGAGCTGGAGCGTACCATGTACATGTTAACGCTGTATGTACGCGTGTTTGACACAAGGACTATTCAAGTAACATATATATAGGACGCTACACTCGAAATCTATGGTAAATTTTTTGAAGGCAAATTTTCGCTGAAAAATACACTATGGAGATAGAAGGTTTTAATTTTTTCAGCACAAAAATTGTTATTGCTTTTGATAGGAGGCAGATCCAGTGTTCATCTTTTTGATATGTTGTGCCTTTCTTATTGCTCGATCGATATTCATAAAGCTTTTCGTTCAGAAATAGTTTTAAAGGCAGGTTTCACCGGAAAAATACACTACGGAGATAAGAAATTTCACGATTTTCAACACTAAAACAGTGATTGGGTCTCTTAACAGCGTCAGAGAAAGTTCTAATCACACTATTTTGTGCCTCACATGCTGCTCTAACGACGCATTAATCGATTTTTCATGTTAAATTGGTCTCGTCATTTTTTAAACGCTTTTTTAAGTGACAGACCAAATTCAGAGCAGCATGTGAGGCACAAAATAGTGTGATTAGAACTTTCTCTGACACTGTTAAGAGACCCAATCACTGTAGTGTATTTTTCGGCGAAAAGTTGCCTTCAAAACATTTACCATCGATTTCGTGTGTTGCGTCCTTCTACTTAAGTTGTTCTTGGTTTGACATGTACATGTACTACACCTTTTTGCGTTCCATTTCGATAAAACTGCATTCAATTTCGGCAAACTGGCTTTTATCTTCGGCATCAGCTACGGCCGCACATCCAAATTGCATTCAATTTCGACAGCGCCAATCTAAAAGAAAAATAAAGACAGAAGAGAGGGATTCTTAGATTCTGCACAAGTACTGAATTTTGGAGTACAGTTAAGGTGTAATTGAACACGTAAAAACCTGTGCACTCATCAGCAAGCAGAACGAACAAAGCGCATATCCAGAAACAATTTACACAGTATGTACATAGTATTTCGTGCACAAGTGATACGCATTCAATTACACCTTAACTGTACTCCAAATGCAATAATTGTGCAAACTCTACCTAGGTCCTCTTTTTGTCTTTATTCCCCTTTTAGATTGGCGATGCCAAAATTGAATGCAGTTTCCCGAATTTGAATATCAGTTTGTCTAAATAAAAACTCGACTTGCCGAAATGGAAACGCAAAAAGGTGTACGAGTTACGGCTAAATATAAGGAAATTAAAAGTGTCCCAGAAGTTCATGTGTAACTTTGATTCATTAGAAAGATGTACTCGTAGTTGAAACGGTGGCTCTAAAAACACAAAAAATATACCAATGCACTTTTAAATTGCGAATTCTCCATCAACCATGTAAGAGACAAGCGGTTAAAGCCCTTAATTACAAAAGTAGCCTTCAGAAGGGCTTTAGAACGAACATAAGAACTACATGTACGCAGTATAAACATGTAAGTGGGCTAGCATCAGCTGACGACATTCGTCAGGTCCTACTCCCTGTCACACTAAGGTTCTGCTTTAATAATTCTTATAGAATCCAGCTTTCTGCAACACGTACGCTGCTTTAAATGTAAGTGCAATCCAATGAATTACTACTTTCTGGCGTCTCTTTCTTGCCATGCTAATTACAAAATTTCAAATTTGCGTACCTGTATGTAACAACAAAAATATTTACGCTCATATTGACATGTAAAGAAAATTTAGAGTTCGCGATTTATAACAGTCAATATACATGCACATAAAGTATTCTGCAATTCTTTTTTAAAAGTTGCACCACAAGTACATGCGCTCTGAAGCGATGCTTAAGTACAAACTAAACATAATATTTTTAAAGCAGGTAGACACTGCTTTGTGTTTTCTATACACAGCCGACATTGATGGAAGTTGTATACAAGCGCGCTAATGGCATCGCGCTGGCGCCCCTGGTGCTGGCGCCCCTGGTGCTGGCGCCCCTGGTGCTGGCGCCCCTGGTGCTGGCGCCCCTGGTGCTGGCGCCCCTGGTGCTGGCGCCCCTGGTGCTGGCGCCCCTGGTGCTGGCGCCCCTGGTGCTGGCGCCCCTGGTGCTGGCGCCCCTGGTGCTGGCGCCCCTGGTGCTGGCGCCCCTGGTGCTGGCGCCCCTGGTGCTGGCGCCCCTGGTGCTGGCGCCCCTGGTGCTGGCGCCCCTGGTGCTGGCGCCCCTGGTGCTGGCGCCCCTGGTGCTGGCGCCCCTGGAGCTGGCGCCCCTGGTGCTGGCGCCCCTGGTGCTGGCGCCCCTGGTGCTGGCGCCCCTGGTGCTGGCGCCTCTGGTGCTGGCGCCCCTAGTGCTAAAGCCCTGCTGGTGCTTACATGTAATCCTGGTGCTTACATGTAATCCTGGTGCTTGCATGTAATCCTGGTGCTTACATGTAATCCTGGTGCTTACATGTAATCCTGGTGCTTACATGTAATCCTGGTGCTTACATGTAATCCTGGTGCTTACATGTAATCCTGGTGCTTACATGTAATCCTGGTGCTTACATGTAATCCTGGTGCTTACATGTAATCCTGGTGCTTACATGTAATCCTGGTGCTTACATGTAATCCTGGTGCTTACATGTAATCCTGGTGCTTACATGTAATCCTGGTGCTTACATGTAATCCTGGTGCTTACATGTAATCCTGGTGCTTACATGTAATCCTGGTGCTTACATGTAATCCTGGTGCTTACATGTAATCCTGGTGCTTACATGTAATCCTGGTGCTTACATGTAATCCTGGTGCTTACATGTAATCCTGGTGCTTACATGTAATCCTGGTGCTTACATGTAATCCTGGTGCTTACATGTAATCCTGGTGCTTACATGTAATCCTGGTGCTTACATGTAATCCTGGTGCTTACATGTAATCCTGGTGCTTACATGTAATCCTGGTGCTTACATGTAATCCTGGTGCTTACATGTAATCCTGGTGCTTACATGTAATCCTGGTGCTTACATGTAATCCTGGTGCTTACATGTAATCCTGGTGCTTACATGTAATCCTGGTGCTTACATGTAATCCTGGTGCTTACATGTAATCCTGGTGCTTACATGTAATCCTGGTGCTTACTTTGCACGTAAATATATTCTATGCTGTTTAATTAACAAAATTACAAAAACAAAATTTGGTTGCATGAAGATTCGACATTGAATGAGCCTTGTTGTGGCAAAGTTAATACTAATTATGAAATATTTTAAAGGCAACACGCAGTGCTTCTGCATTACACGATTGAGAAACCAGTTTTTGCAAAACATCAAGAGTGTGGGCCTTTAATATAAGGAGTTGTACAGTAGTTTGTCTTACAGCGCAAAAGTTTCCGTGGGAAACTTAGGCGAACGTTACATTGAATGAAACTTTAATGTTTCCAAAGCAAGCAGTACGAGCGGACGTTCGGAAGAATACTTATAAAATGTTTTCATTGCTTCATATGCTTGCATGGTAAACTGACAACCAATGGCTGATGACACCATTTGTTCCTCGATCTGTCTACTTGAAATATCTGCTACTCTTCCATCTCCTCTCTCCTCTCTCTCATTTCCTCTCTCCTTTCCTCTCTCGTCTCTTCTCTCTCCTCTCCTCTACCCTCCTCTCTCCTCTCCTCTCTCTTCTCCTCTACTCTCCTTTCCTTTCCTCTCCTCTCTTGTCTCCTTTCTCGTTTCCTCTCTCGTCTCTTCTTTCCTCTCCTCTCTCGTTTCTTCTCTCTCATCTCCTCTACTCTCCTCTCTCTCTCCTCTTCTCTATCCTTTCTTCTCTCGTCTCCTCTCTCCTCTCCTCTCTTGTCTCCTCTCTTCCTTCCTCTCTTCTCTCCTTTCTTCTTCCTTCTCACTCCTCTCTTCTCCTGAGTCTCTACAGTCTCTTGTATTATTCTACTCGAATCTCCTCTTTTCTTCCGCTTCAACTCCCATTCCGGTCGATCAAGACTGAAAGCAACACACTAATATTTGTTATAATTCAGCTTTAAAATGTTCCAAAAATTTTTCAATCGCTTCAAAAAGAATTGCCAACGCCGCGATTCTTATAGCTCGCATTAAATCCGAGCATTAAAGCTGGCAGTGATTTACGACTTAGTCCACATAAAAATGGCTATTTTTCATCTTATCTCTTCTCATACTGGGCCCGGCTTGACCTTCAATCTATATAGTTGAGGCTAGAATCTAGCGAATTGGGCCATTTACTACCCCGAGTATTTGCTCACCACTGTACGTTATAGCTAATGCTTCAGATAGCTAAACTAATGTTTGCACATTTGTGTACATGATCCATCCGGGATATTCATCAGGCTCAAGCTAGACTCCAGTCACTGTGTCTTAAGCTCAGTTGAGCAGTTCTCTGTTTGCGGCTATTTTATGAATTTATTTATGATCCATCTATGCCAGAGGGGCTTACAGATATGAAGCCAAATGAGAGAAGAGTGGAGAGAGAGAGTAAGAAAGAGGAATGGGGAAGGAGGAAAGACAGAAATAGGGGAGACGAGGAGAGATTATAATAGAGAAAATGTAAGAGATTAGATTAGAAGGAAAGGGGTGAGATGAGATTAGAGAGAAAGGGGTGAGATGAGATTAGAAAGAAAGGGCTGAGATAAGATTAGAGAGAAAGGGATGAGATGAGATTAGAGAAAAAGGGGTGAGATGAGATTAGAATGAAAGGGGTGAGATGAGATTAGAGAGAAAAGGGGTGAGAGGCCGAGAGGTACCAAACTTTACAACCCCAGGAAAACAGCTAAAAAAGGGGTTAAAATAAAAGGGGTGAGATGAGATTAGAGAGAAAGGGATGAGATGGGATTAGAAAGAAAAAGGGGTGAGATGAGATTAGAATGAAAGGGTGAGAGGCCGAGAGTGACCAAACTTTACAACCCCAGGAAAACAGCTAAACTGCTACATGCATGGTAAGCATCCAATTTTAAAGCATGTGATGATACATGTACATGTACATGCACGAGCGTACATGTACATCTACCTCGAAAACTTGTACAAAACAAGATAGATGGCAAACAAGAAAGAAAGAAAATTAAAAAAAAACTGATAAACTTCGCTTTTAGGGTCGCGCTTCTTAGATTTGCGATGCCAGAGTTACGTAACTGGTTCAGAAATCACAGAACAGTCTGCTTACGCAATATAGTCTCTTTTTACTAAGCAAATTTTAACGTTTGCTGCTGTGATTCGGTTTTGTTTGGAAATGTTTTAACATTTTCATTTTTTGACATTTGCACTGCATGCGTTTTTTCAAGTTTTTCCTGATTCCTCTTGCGGGAGCGCGTTGAAAACATTTTTGAAGATTGTTGAAAATGATTAAAAATGATGTGGGGCGATTCTCTAAGATTGTGGGGCGATTTTCTAAGATGATGGGGCGATTCTCTAAAAGTGTCTTGGGGCGATTCTCTAAAAGTGTCTTGGGGCGATTCTCTAAGATTGCGGGCGATTCCCGAAGATTGTGGGCGATTCCCGAAGATTTTGGGGCGATTGTTGGTGAGTCTGTAATACTATCCAGAGAATGTTTTCGACATTTTCAAGTGCAATATTCTAAGAACGTTTATAGGGCCGTTATTCAAGAGGTCCTCTAGGCCCTCCATCAAAATTTCGATGGTGATTGATCAAGATATTAACAAAGGCGATCTAATTAAGTCGATGCAGGCGCTTAATGATTGTCAAGAGCATTTTAAGCTGTCAGGGATGTCATAAAAAACAAAGGAAGTGCTACAAGTTTACTGATTTAATATTTAATAATGCTTTATACTTTCTTCTAGAAAGTAAATAATCTTTGCAGATATGCAGTTAGTAAATGAAGATAATTAATAATGTTCATTTCTCATTAAGCCTGCAGCAAAGCAATAAGTAACAAAACAAAAACAAATATTACACAGATCCATCACTCAGTCAGTAGTTAGAAACAATTGCAAAATCCCATATCAATTAAGAGCAATAAATTACGAAGATAGCTGTTTGGTTAATTAGATATTACTTATAAAAATACATTTAATGAAGTGCAGCATGCCAATGATGGAATAAACACATTCTGTGGATACCATAATTAAATTTCTTCCAGATGAAAACGTCACTATAGTTTGTTGTCAAACAGATGAACTGTGGTTGGTATATAAAAATTAGCATTAAAAATGGCTAATTGCGTAAGCTGATACGATGTTATTTTGTAAGACTGCTTTCAGACTAGATTTTGTTTAGCATAAAATAAGCTTGTGTCGCTGAAAATAATAACCAATGTACCTTAGTACCTTACCATAAATTTAGCAACAAAAAGACCACAAATGAAAAATTCATGCAAACGTAAAGACTCCAGAGTCTTCTATGGACAAAATAAATTTCTATAAACGTTTAGTTAGCTGTAAAGTGAGAATTAAAACAAATATTAAGGCCCAATGACATTCGCAACTTTACACAAGAATATCAGCTGCAATGCTAAGGCAATTAATATAAATTTAACAAAACATCTGCCTGGATTATTAAACTACAACTTATAATAAATCTTAGTATACTCAAATTTCCACACCGAATCTTTGCTGATCGACGCACTATTTGACGGTGCGAAATCGTGTTAAAGGTTATAAAAAATAATTTACGCTCGTAGTAAGTTAATGATTGAAGCAGCTATTGATCCGAGTTAAAAAAAACTGATATATCCATAAACGTTAACAAAGCCACAAAGATATTCCAGATAAAATGTATGCGATACGAAAGCAATATGAAACATTTGAATAGCTCGTATGCACACATTAAACAAATATCAGCTTGTTATCTGATAATATCCAATGAAACAGTTTTCACCCAGAAAAATAGACGTACAAGTTAAGAGGTTGATGAAATATATCGGTACAAAATGCCTAAAGCAGGATGGAAGGAAGAGAGGTACAAGACAGATAGATGCATGAGATTTGAGGGCGAGGGAAGAGCTTGGAGGTCAAGAGGTGAGATTAGGGCGAGGGGGTGAGACTAGAGGGCGAGTGATGATGGGATCGAATGTGGGACTCGGATTGAATGAGAATAGAAGAAGGAAAAAACCTTACGGGGCAAGTTGAAGCGATCTTGAATCTTGAAGACGCAGAATGAAGAGAGTGCAAATAAACACCCAATGCTTCACTTCACTAGGCTTGGTGATCTCGACTGCCCGTCAGACGATGAAACATTTGTTCGTTAATTTCCTGACTTCGGTCGGGCTTTCTCAGGCTGAGGAACACGTAGCCGCCGACCATTTCGGCCAGCGTTTTGCACACGGACAGCCGGGAGGCGAAGAATGGGCTGGGGACCAAAGTCATCTCGTGCGGCGGCCGGTTGAGGGTCAGACGGAAGCTCATTACCTCCCAGTTGACGGTCCAGGAGGCGAGTTCCTGGGTTCGAGTTGGAAACAAATTCAATGTGTTTGCTGATGATGATTAGGGCAACAAATTGGATTTACAATAGAAATTTTTCCCGGTTACAGGTAACATAGTTAAAAGACGACAGATAGTTTCACGTAGCTAAAGCACCTGTTCCCGGCTATTCTCACCTGGTATCGCCAGGTATTGAGAATATCCCCAGTCTGCACGTCCAGCCGCATAATCCTGTTAAACGCTACGCCAAACAGGGCGTCGTGATTTTTGCGTCGCTCTTTACGAAACTCGCTAAACGTCATCGGCTTGGAGCGACTCTCCGTGTAATTAACAAGGAAATACGCCACCCCGTGCATTGGCAATCGTTGCCAGGTGCGAATGTACTCCAGCTTCGACTCGAGTAAATTTAGACTCCGTACGTTTGCGTGGCGCTCCAAAATGCCCTGAGTACGAGGATTGAGCAAGCAAAATTTGTATTTATGCACAAAGTACTTAATAATCAGATTATCAGACTACAACTTCTACAACTTCAGCAAAACAAAATATCCGAAGTATTTACCTGCAACAGAGCCCGACTCTTGTGCTTCTTCAGGCAGCGCAAGGCAACGAAATCGGCCACATCAATGTTGGGCATGCTGTCAACAGTCAGCATTGGCTGCGGCCTTGGCGCCTGCATGTCCAGTCTTGTCAGGGTCTCCTTCAGTTCGCTGTCATAGAGACTCTTGCTAGCCAAAGTTTTGCCCCGAGACGCCAGGGAGATTGCAGCAACCCACTGGGCGTACTGGTCTTTGGTCTCGCAGCGGAGCCACACCTCTTGCATTAGTCCGGACTGGGTCAGGATGAACAAGCGGATGCCAAACTTTCTGGTAGTCATGTTCAAATCCGGCACAACTTCGGCATTTTTTAAATTGAACGACTCAACAAAGGCGGCCATTTGACTAGCTGCGGCCTGGTCCGGGTACAGGTAGAGCGTCGTATCTCGCAGGGCAAAGAAGTACCGTTTGTAGTTCTTCAGAGTGAAACGTTTGGGTTTGAAAAATTTCAGGTAGCCAGAAAGTTCGGGCACCTCGCGCACCTCTGGCTGCTTCTGTTGAAGATGCTGTTGCTCCGACTGCTGACGCGACAAGTTCCCGATGCCATAGTGCGCGTCCGACATCAGCGACATCTCTAGATCGGCCAGTGCAGCGTCGATTTCGTCATCGGCAGCCGTGTCCTCCTCTGTGACTGTAGCCGCCGCAGCGGCAGCGGAAGCCGCAGCGCCGGAATTTGACGATGTTGCTCGTTGAGGATCGTTTGCCTGTAGATGGCCCTGCAACTGCAGAGCAGCGAGCAGCATCATTTCCTCATCGGTGCAGTCGATCTCCTCAGTGAGAAGGGACCATTTGACCTGCTCGTAGATCTGGTTGATGCGAATAGCGTCATATTTGATGTTCAAATCGTAGAATGCAAAGTATTTGAATCGCAGCAGCAGTTCCTCTTCGCAGCCAGGTCGGACGCCCTGCTCCATTAGCGACTTGGACGAGTCCAGCCACGTGACTGACAGCATTGCTCGTTCGGTGTTGCTTCTCAACCGCTGAAGACCCTTCTCAGTCAGGGCCGTCTGCAACGGCACGTGTGGACTATTGGCCAAGTAGCTCTCGTCGGCACCCTCGAAAGCCAGCGAGTTGATGGACATCGGCGACATGAGGTTGGCGGACTCTCCTAGCCGAGGACTGCCAGGCGACTTTACCAGGCTGTCCGCTCCGTTTCCGTAGGGCAAAGTGCCCGCCGTCATTGAAGGCGCCTTCGGAACCAGCGGATTAAAGGCGTCGCTTCGTCTATTGTTCGATAGGCGCTTTCGCGAGTCCATAGTGTCATTGCCGCCGTTTCTATTGATCGATCGCGATCGGCGCATGCTGCTGAACCGGCTGGACTTGGTTGTCCCGACGCTGTACGCGTAGCCGTCGCCGCCGCCGCCGCCGCCGCCCAGACCGAAATCTGCCGTGTCAATTCGGCGCTTCAGTGAGAGCTCTTCCGGGTGCCGGATGCCCAGATCCTTGCAGATGCTCATCACTACGCTGAATACAGTCTGGGAAAAATTGACTCTAAGCTCCTTCTCCTGGAGATCGGGAAGCTGGAGGCGCAGCCAGTTGTGCATCCGATGGAATTCCAGCTTGGCGTCGGCTTGCACACCATTCTGGTCGAGAGTCTGTCGAGTTTTCAGCAGCCAACAGTTCCTCTCGGGCCACCAGAGCCCATGGTCCGACCAATCCAGCTTAACATCGATTGCTTCGACGAGTTTCAGCATGACGCCGCCGATGTGCGTCTCGCCGGAGACGCGGATGCGCTTGACAATTTGCAGGTCTTCGACTAGTATGCTGAGCTCCCAGCTGCCGTCAACGTAAATTCCATGGCCGAGGTCCATGGCGGAGAATCTCAGGCTCAAACTGAACTAGGCTGTCGACTGTGTTGTTTATAATATCGTCTGGTGGTTTTAGCTCGCGCGCTCGTGTCTTCTAAAAGCAAATGCTTTCTTGATCAAATTAGCTCAACTATCCGTTGCTTTCGGAGTTGCAGAGTCCATAAGTAAATTTATTGATTCGTAAAATATTATAATAGATGCTTTTGCTAATAACTATTTTTTCGTCTCTCAACGTAAACGCACTAAGCGCTGTCGATTGTATTTCCGTGCAGGAGTAAGTGAACGGCTTTTCCGCTTAGAGCAAAGCAGTACAACTCGCGATAGAAATGTATGCTGGCAAACGGACCCTGGCACTAATACTACATATAAAGCCAAAGAAGAGCTCTCTTTTTTGTTTCTGCTCTTGAGTTCGTTTCCGTTCTACTCTTATCAGGCAAAGCCAGGCGTGCTTGAGCGGCCGCGAAGGGAGGGGGTTAGTGTTATTACAGCTCTCTCTCTCTCTCTCTCTTTGGTTTAGTCTGTATGTGGCGCCCGCCACTCCAAATATGTACGTCTTACAAACTGAAATTGGGGCGCTGGGCGGTGTGTCTCGGCTTGAAGAGGGGTGAGTGTGAGGAGGAGGGAGGGCCTGCTGGGGTGGTGGGGTTGGGGAGGGGTTCCGTGGAATGCGAGCAACACCCCCCCCCCCGGCCGCCTGGCCTGAACCAGGCTATAAAATAGAGAAAAGAGGGGTTGGATTCAGTGCCGGGGGACTGGGAGCCCCGCCCTCCCCTAATAAGGTAACGGCCTGTCTATGCAAGGCGAGAGGGTTAGAGAGGTGCGGAGGGGGTTTACAAAGGTTTGGCGGCTGTTGGGGCAAAGGCCTGCCCTCCTGGCTTACATTGGGGAATTCCCATTGGCGCGTACACACGGAGGGGGGGGGCTCAGGGCCTGACCCGATTTTTTTGCCAGACCTGTATTGCCTGGCTGCCTGTCTGTCTCTTCTGGAGGGGGAGAGGGCGTTGGAGAGAGAAGGGAGGGAACTCGGGAGCAAAGAGGGGAAGAGATAAGAAAAAATTGTTGTATTGAGGTAAAAGAAGGACTGGGAAGGGAGGGGAGGGCGTCACCGCCAGTCATAAGTTCCTCTTTTTCTCTCCAGCCGGTTCGCCAGTAAAAATTAGGCCCTATCCAAATGGATACTTCTACTGTACTCTGCTGATGCTTCGTGCATCCGAGGGGGTGGGGCAAGTTTGATGGGGAATGGCAAACTGGACTGCATCCCCCATTTCCTAATCTCTCTCCATGCAGGGGTCAGTTAGTAGAAGAACAGGAGAGGCAGACGGACAGACAGACAGGCGGAGATAAAGGCGGGAGAGAAGTGTGAAGCCCCCAGGATAAGGCCACTTCACTTCCCCTCCACTTTTTTGTCCCTTCCCCATCCCCAATCTCCCCTCTTCATCTGCTAATCCCTTATAATATCTACACTACAGAACTGACCCGCACAGGCTTAGTAACTAACGCCAGTCAGTTTCAGGTCTTGGGAGAGGCATCAGCAGTGGGTCTGCAGAGCAATAACAATTTTCCTCTAGCCCTAATTCTTCCCCAATTTCCGACTGTCCTGAACAAAGAAGATGGGATCCCATTTTGTTGGCTGTTGCTAAGCGGTTCGTTCAAGTATCCGTTTCCCCGAATCCCCGGCCGTAGCTATGGGTCGGATCCAATGCTAAGTTGCATCTTCCTTCAGTGACTGACTTGCAACTGTAGCGGCCTTACTTGAATGAGCATAATTTACTGTGGTAAAATCACGCCGCCATATCGAGGGTGTTTTAATAAGGCCAAGGTGTACTTATGCGGCGTCGAATTCTATACAACTGCTGTTATTATTGTTGATTGGCACACCAAGCGTTGCTGATGGCAACGAATACCAGATACGAGCGTACAAATTAACGAAAGGGAAAATACATACAAAAAAGTTAGTGAAGACTCGGGGCAAGTTGCATTCTTGTTTGTGTCATGTCTCTGACAAAATTGTCTAAAATTTTCATTGATCTTTATTAGTAATAATTAAGGTAAAACACTATCCGTGATTTCCTACTCCCTGACATTCAGTGGGGTTGCTACTCCCTGACATTCGGTGGGTCAGTGGATTGCTACTCCCTGACATTCAGTGGGGTTGCTACTCCCTGACATTCAGTGGGGTTGCTACTCCTTGATATTCAGTGGGGTTGCTACTCCCTGACATTCAGTGGGGTTGCTACTCCCTGATATTCAGTGGGTCAGTGGATTGCTACTCCCTGACATTCAGTGGGGTTGCTACTCCTTGATATTCAGTGGGGTTGCTACTCCCTGACATTCAGTGGGGTTGCTACTCCCTGATATTCAGTGGGTCAGTGGATTGCTACTCCCTGATATTCAGTGGGGTTGCTACTGCCTGACATTCAGTGGATTGCTACTCCCTGATATTCAGTGGGGTTGCTACTGCCTGACATTCAGTGGATTGCTACTGCCTGATATTCAGTGGATTGCTACTCCCTGATATTCAGTGGGGTTGCTACTCCCTGACATTCAGTGTGGTTGCTACTCCCTGATATTCAGTGGGGTTGCTACTCCCTGATATTCAGTGGGGTTGCTACTCCCTGATATTCAGTGGGGTTGCTACTCCCTGACATTCAGTGGGGTTGCTACTCCCTGATATTCAGTGGGGTTGCTACTCCCTGATATTCAGTGGGGTTGCTACTCCCTGACATTCAGTGAATTGCTACTCCCTGACATTCAGTGGGGTTGCTACTCCCTGACATTCAGTGGGGTTGCTACTCCCTGACATTCAGTGGGGTTGCTACTCCCTGACATTCAGTGGGGTTGCTACTCCCTGACATTCAGTGGGGTTGCTACTCCCTGACATTCAGTGGGGTTGCTACTCCCTGATATTCAGTGGGTCAGTGGATTGCTACTCCCTGATATTCAGTGGGTTGCTACTCCCTGATACTCAGTGGGGTCAGTGGATTGCTACTCCCTGACATGACATTCATTAGGTAATGGCTACATGTATTCTAGTCAACAATATTAGAATCCATAATTTACCAAAAGTTCTACTAGCAGTAGCAGCGCCAAGTACTGCTTCATTTATATTTTAGTCAGACAAGATTGTTATGCATACTACTTGTACATGATATATCACTACGCTTTTATAACACAATTTCTTGTACAAGACAAACTGATTGCTTGGTTAATGAAACCGCGTCTGTAGGTTGTCTGCAGGTAGCTATAGAATGCGACAATAATATTCATTTAGTATAGCAACAGCTCCTGTCTCAGCTATATACTTAAACGCTCTCGCAGACTTCCTCCTTATCAGTTTTCTCCCTCTAGGCCATCCAATTATATAGGGAAATGCTCCGATATCAAATTAGTTTATCCAACATTGCAAAAGCAAGTCCTACACTATGCAGAAGACGTTTATGTCAGCTCTTGCAGTGAAAGTGGGCGGCCGCATCTGCGGCAACAAAAATGAGAATTGCAGATGAACTGGGAAATAAATTGCTATTGCAGCATTCTGAGGGCTCTGAGCAACAGACAGAATAATTTCATTTTCCCTCGAGTCCTTGCATTTACGAGTAGTCTAGAGCAGAATTCTAAACGAATCTTGATTGATAGTTACTACTGCTGAAGATGTTGCTTCTGAACTGACTATTGAACAAAAAGGTCATCTTCTTACAAATACCCTACTGACTCTCAGGTTGAGCACCACCTCCCACCCTACTGACTCTCAGATTGAGCACCACCTCACACCCTACCCTCTGCCTTTCTATTTCAGCGGTAGCTCAGTGAAGGACACAGCATGGAATGGCGGTAGCTCAGTGAAGGACACAGCAGGGAATGGCGGTAGCTCAGTGAAGGACACAGCAGGGAATGGCGGTAGCTCAGTGAAGGATCAGCAGGGAATGGCGGTAGCTCAGTGAAGGACACAGCAGGGAATGGCGGTAGCTCAGTGAAGGACCAGCAGGGAATGGCGGTAGCTCAGTGAAGGACACAGCAGGGAATGGCGGTAGCTCAGTGAAGGACACAGCAGGGAATGGCGGTAGCTCAGTGAAGGATCAGCAGGGAATGGCGGTAGCTCAGTGAAGGACCAGCAGGGAATGGCGGTAGCTCAGTGAAGGACCAGCAGGGAATGGCGGTAGCTCAGTGAAGGACCAGCAGGGAATGGCGGTAGCTCAGTGAAGGACCAGCAGGGAATGGCGGTAGCTCAGTGAAGGACACAGCAGGGAATGGTGGTAGCTCAGTGAAGGACACAGCAGGGAATAGCGGTGGACACAGTAGGGAATAGTGGTAGTGGTAGCTCAGTGCTGGGTAAGATTCAGATTCAACTTTTACTTAGATCTATTTGAGTTGGAAATCGAGCCACTTATGAGTGGATCTATAGCATTATAGTGCAGTTAACAATGTAGCGCAGTGATGCTCAGTTACGAAAGAGCTTAGTAATCTAAAAAAAAATCAGTTTGTGATGACTACAGCATCCGCGTCCGAATCAATGTCTTCAATAGATTGACTCTCTGTTCTTCTATCTTTCCTTTGTTGCAGCAGGAAACTCTCTTGCCGATCGAACAACCTAGCTAGCTGCTCCTGCGTATCCAGCTGCCTGTCAGCGAGTCGCCGGATTTGCGTTGACAGATGCTGCTGCTGTTGCTGCTGCTGCTGGTGCTGATGAGCTTCTGTATGCAATTGGCTATACGCGATATCGTGAGTGCACGATTGATGCAGCTGGTGCTGATGCTGATAAGAGTACTGCTGGTGCGTGAAACGGCGCATAGCGTAGCTCTGACAGCAGAGACATCTTAGCCAGATATCTCTCCAGCGAGCTTTCCATGACATGGCTTTATTTCTATCCACGCTCCTGCCGCTGCTGCTGCTGCCGTACCTTCCGCGGCGCTGGCAGTTGTTAATGAAGGAGCCATCTTTCGGAAGCAGTCGGATAAAGCAGAGACTAGTTAGAAGCCACAGTCCAGCCAGAAGGTTCAGCGGTGGAGGCGGCAAAGTTGGCCTCGACGCGGAGCCAGACCTTGACGCTCGATATCGTCGAAGAAGCCAAGCATCGTAGTTTGCTCCTTTCTGATTGGTTGACTCAACACCGCTTCTATGACTGTCCAACGTCAGAACCATCGACTGAAAATTAAATTAGGAAAAGCAGATGTTAGCAAATTGTCTGCTGCTGTAATTTAAGCAATTCATTTTCTCCTACCAAAGAAAAGATCCCAGTAGGATAACATCAGAAAAGTCTGTGAATTTAAATAAATTAATATCGAGCAAAAGCTGCTCCCCTTTTAAGCGTCGACCAGTAGACACAGACTCACAGTAAGAAGGACAATTGCTAGTCCGCAAGCTAGACCAAGCAGAACTGCTCCGCCAGCGGGTTCTAAACTCAGTAGATGGCCAGAAGGACGAAAGTTATTGCTCGAATTAGCATTATCATTGATCGCTAAATCATTAGACATAGGAGTGTCTTTGAAGGTGCTGAACCACTGTAGCATTGGAGTGGCCAGCAGGGCAATGCAGACGGTTGCTGGCCATAGACATTGGCCCAGGGCCGAAGCTTCAACGCGCACGAGAGAGGGGCCTAGCAATGGAGTGGCCAAACACCAAGTCTGCGCTATCCACAGCCAAGTCACAGTCAGAGCTGTTGTAATCAGAACCGGAAAAAGGAGGCCATCGGGTTGGATCCACAGAATCAGCAGTGCCGCATAGCCAAGCAGAAGGCTAGAAAGCTGAGCCCAGCGTCCCTGATCGTTCAAGCGCATAGAGCAAATGCAGATGTAGCGAATCTTCCCAATCAGGGATTGATGGAGCCGCTGCTTTCTTGAACCGCTCCTACTCCCAAAATTTTGGGCCAGCAGCCTAGTCAACTCTTCGCAAGCAACTCCGATCAGGAAAGTTATACTGTAACACCAGAATATTGGGTGACTGCTCAATCCGGCAACACCCATCAGAGTAAGAAATAAGACATACATCAGTTGAAAACCGCACCAGAGCCAATATTGAGCTATTGGTCGAGTCAGGATATCAGTGAGTGACGAGATATTCTTCAAGGTCGAGGACTTCACAGCTTTAATTTTGCTTGAACGCTTTCTACCCAGTGCGGCCACCGTTGATTCCTCAATAATAACCTCGCTACTCTCCATATCGCCACCGATCGCGGCAGTCTTGCTTGCTTTGTCTGCCTCAAACTCGTCGTTTTCAAAGCTTCCAGCTGTGCCACCGTCGTCCAATTCGATCCCGCTGTCCCCGTTCCAGTCGGCTATCGCAGCTGATCTCATCGCTGGCAAGAGTCGCAATCGAAACCCGCCAGGTACTGAAACCATGTCCAACAGTGACAATCCGCCAATAGAGGGCCAAGGGCAGCGCAGGAAGGCGTTGCTACCAGACAGATCTGCAACGGCGCTGACCAACTCCAACGTCCAGCTTTCGCAAGCATCTGCGTCAGCCTCCGCGGAGTAATCGCACTGGCTGCTGTCTCTAAGTTTGCCCCGTGTCGGTGGTTTCGAATGAGACAGCAGGTGAGCACCGCTGCCGGAAGCGCGTCTAGATGCTCGCGACGAAGTAATCGGTAAGCCAGGCCGCGGCGTCCACTCAGGGCAGCCCACAAAGTCAGGCTGGACAGGCGAGAGAGGGACAGTTCGTCAAAACCGCACGTCAGGGCTGCCAGATGACGGGCCTTCGCGTCATCAGAGAGGTCTGCTGGGACCGATCGAGTGCTGTACAGCGCATGCAGCTTTTCTTCCGTTTCTAATCTTGGACGCAGCCGCTGCCAAAGAGGCGGACTCGAGGCCACTGCGTCAACGAGTCGATCTTGACCTCGCAATAGTCCGTGAATAGCGACCAGCTCGGCTAGGTTGTCCAGGGTATCTGGGCAGCGAGTCAGACTCCGGATCAGAGACGGCGATGCGGATTCGAGTTGACGCGCTAGCGCCATCGGATCGGGGCGGCGACCGAACAGCAAGCGACGAAGCGTCTCAGATGTTGTCGAGAAGGATGGTGAAATTGTAGCGGAAACTGTGGCTGGGGTCAACGCTGGCGGCGTTGGGTCCTCACCAAACCTGATAAGCCTGAGGCTGGCGTGAAACTGACTAGCCCAGTCATTTTGACAGTCGTCTAATGGGTCAAGATTGTCATCGGCGTGCCTATCGTTCCGTCTGATTAAATGTCGTTGATCGGCGTCGCTACAGAGGTGACGCGCCAGGCTAAGAATAAGAGGCCCCGCGCAAGCAAGACGCGGCAGCGCCGTCGCGGTAGCATCTAATGCGGTCGCTCCGCGCCGATCCCTGGCGCCCAGCTCGGCGCGCAACTCCAACAAAAGTGCAAAAAGTGGCGCATCAGCTCGAATTGCAGCGACGTGAAGCGGACGCTCGCCTGCGCAGCCCTCCGCGTTTACCAGCGACAGATCGTGGCGCGCCAAGCAGTTAACGGCAGCAAGGCTGCCAGCCAAACAGGCTCGGTGCATCGCCGTGTCTCCGTCGGCGTCTACAGCTGCGGAATCGGCGCCGTGCAGCAGCAGTAGACGCAGGCAGCCGGTGGAGGCAGCCGACGCGGCCAAATGCAACGGCGTATCGCCCCGAGTGTTCACCGGGCCCGGGCGCGCGCCTAGAGCAAGCAGAGCGCTGGCTGCCTCGACTGCGTCTGACCTGGCGCAGTAGTGTAGGCCGGTATCGCCGAAACGGTCGCGAACCTCTGCATCGCCGCCGTGCTTGCCGACTAGGCGGACAATGTCAGCCCGGTTGTCGGCGCACGCCTGGTGCAACAGCCGGGCTCCGGTGGCTTCGTCTACAGGCGCATTGATCGGCCGGTCGTTGGCGAACAGGGTC
>NIVC01003898.1:40000-50000 GCA_002269645.1 Macrostomum lignano
AAGTAAGTAAGTAAGTAAGTAAGTAAGTAAGTAAGTAAGTAAGTAAGTAAGTAAGTAAGTAAGTAAGTAAGTAAGTAAGTAAGTAAGTAAGTAAGTAAGTAAGTAAGTAAGTAAGTAAGTAAGTAAGTAAGTAAGTAAGTAAGTAAGTAAGTAAGTAAGTAAGTAAGTAAGTAAGTAAGTAAGTAAGTAAGTAAGTAAGTAAGTAAGTAAGTAAGTAAGTAAGTAAGTAAGTAAGTAAGTAAGTAAGTAAGTAAGTAAGTAAGTAAGTAAGTAAGTAAGTAAGTAAGTAAGTAAGTAATTTCATTTAATTTCGGCGTCCGAATGAACAGAATGATAGAATTCGATTCCTCAGTCATGCGTTCAAAACTGTAGATTCGTTAATTAAAAATCATAATTTTGTTACAAATATTCAATTGAAGGCCTCTCAGCCATTGACAAACATTTATGAGACATTATTTGCCGCATCCTACTTCTAGTAGTCGTTAAATTGAACTGTCAGAACTCCTTCTAGAATCTAGAGCCCCATGAAGGTTCAGGAAAAGCTTATTTCATGCGTAGCAGAAAATATTGCATATGCCATTGACGATGGATCCAAGGGACCATTAACTGTCTAGAAATCTAATTTTTCTTTACCGGTTTGTCGTTTCTAAGAAAATCTAATTCGAAGAGTAACAATAGCTTTTTTTTCCTGTTTCTTAAGCACAATATAACGATGGTTTTTTATTTAAAATTAGGGTCCGGTTTAATTACAGACGATAAGGGAATTAATCCGACGATGTACACACTTCTGTTATAATAGATCTACGCGTATTGCAACAAAATTTTAACATTCAAAGATACGTCAGTCGAAGGAAAATTAAAAAAATCATCAAACGGATCTTCTACGAATTGATGAAAATCATCTTTGCGGTATCTCAATGCTGCTCTGCATGACTAGAAACTTACTGCTTGTAATTTTTTTACGCCGGGTTTGCAGCAATTTCAAAAGCATGCTTCGCCCATTCGATTCCTGTATAACAAAACTTGTCAAGTAGGGGTTGCTGTCTCATTTATAGGGCCTACCGATAATTGGTTGAGATAGTTGGTGCATACTACTGTTAAGATGTACTACTGTAAATAGAGACTCACAACTAGGTACATCTATACAGAAAACTATGTTGTGGAAACTACGAGCATTCACAAGCAAATGACACTTAGCAAGAGGCAGGCTACCAATGTGTACTGTTTAAAATGATCGATCTCACAACAGAGGACAGAGAATAGCTTTGACTATGCAGCTTTGGAGATTTAGAATATGGACACACCAAGTTGAGGGTCTATAGAACAAAGACAACAGGCAATTTTCGACTGAGAAGCTCGACAAAGAGACCTATAGCATTAGCCTAGCAAGCTTCGCATTAAACATTCAAACTTGCTTTGAAAAAAAAAACGGAGGGTAAGCATTATTCAAGAGAGCGTATTTGTGCGGAAAACCTCGATTCACTCTGGCCGTAGAGCTTGGAATTAGCAAGTACAAGCTAGCAACCGAAGTCAGTGTTCCCTTATGACAAAGAGCTTTTTGTGTAAGACTTTTAATGAATTCCTTGTGCGGGAGTTCAAAGTCTAAGACAGTTCCAAGACAGACCCGAGTGTTGGACGCGTTACCGTGCTGTCGATCTTTTCAATAAATTTAAAGGCGCTGAGTTCTGTCTTAAAGAAAATCTCTAACAACGTGAGTCACATATCCGCGGTGGCGCAGATGCTGTCTGAGTCGTCTCTGTGAGCGTTCAGCTGCACCATCGACAGGCAGTCTCCGCTGGTTCCGTCCGCATCTTGGTTATCGTCTTTGTTCCGAGGAATTTTTGAATATTTCGCAGCTAGGAGTGGCATATTCTGCTCAGATTTTCTGTTGTTATTAATCGGATGCGAGCCCAGGTTGTGGGCCGCGGCAGCAGCGCCTGCGGCGGCTGCGAAGTGGCTGGCGGGGGCCGGCGACTGGACGCAGCTGCGCTGGAGGACACTGCCTGTCACCGGCTGGACAAAGCGCTGAGGGGCCGGAGATGGAGGTGCATTCAACGGCTTTTATACATTTCGCCGTCATCCCGAGTTCCCTTCCAGTTGCTTCTTCCAATTGATCTCCAAAATCGTCTCTCATCCCAGAATATTGTCTCTTTTAAGGAATTTGGACTCCCTACAGGTCGTGTACAAAGAAGCTAAGAAACCAACAATCCCCCTTCTGGATTCCGAGTCTCCTAAAGAGAGTAATCTCAAACTCGAACTCACGCATCTCAGTGTGTTGAGAAAATTAGTCCGATAGCTTTTGCTGAAGGCGCAATAAATCCAGGGATTAACGCAGCAGTTGCTGATCCCAATCCACTGTACCAGCGATGGCAGCGCGGGACCAAAGGATTCCATGTAGACTCGCACTGTCCGGGAGAAGAACAGCACGGAGATGAGGTGCAGCGGCAGCCAGGAGATGGCGAAGATGAGCACAACAGTGACCAGCATCTTCACTAGACGGCTCATCTGCCTGCGATCGTTGGCTGTTGACGATCTGGAATGCGAGGAAGATGTGAACATACATGAAATCGAATTTTCATTTAATTATCTATCATATAATTAAATTTAGAGTAAGTTGTCCCAGTTACTACTGATGAGTAATACAGCTAGAATGCGTGTTTTTATCGAAAATATAACATAGTGATTTCAGATAAACAGATTGTGTACAGATTGTACAGCGCTGAGAATAATTAAATGACCAACCTGAATAACAACTGTTGGTTCTGCAGAGCGGCGACCCTATCACAACATGGGAGACTGGAACTCAACATCAAAAACACGGTACGTCGTACCTCCTGGAACGCACACAACATAACAGTCATGAAAAAGTCCAATTGCAGTCCCGCCACATCCTTGCAGTCCTGACACATCCTTGCAGTCCTGACACAACCATCCTTGCAGTCCTGACACATCCTTGCAGTCCTGACACATCCTTGCAGTCCTGACACAACCGTCCTTGCAGTCCTGACACAACCATCCTTGCAGTTTTGACACAACCATCCTTACAGTCCTGACACAACCATCCTTGCAGTCCTGACACAACCATTCTTGCAGTCCTGACACAACCATCCTTGAAGTCCTGACACAACCGTCCTTGCAGTCCTGACACAACCATCCTTGCAGTTTTGACACAACCATCCTTACAGTCCTGACAGGGGTTACTCTGTCCCAATCACAGGATGAAAAAGCTTCAATATTCTTTGTTGCCATTTATTAAATACGATAACTCTGTAAAAATGAATTTCCAGCAGGGATCGGCAGTTCTCAATTTAGAATTAGGCCAAAGATAGAAGGATGCGCGGCAGAAAATATTCGTACATCCAATTAAAGGTGGACAGGAGACTCTCGAGAGCGCACTTTTAATCCCTCGGAATGGAATTTGCAGCCTCTCCCCAGACCTGGGGAGAAAGAAGGGCCTAGCTACTGAGAGGCTTGAGAGGGCCTTGAACTGTAGAAGTTGATATCTTGGAGAGCCGATCCTTCGTACACGCCTTCATTTTCATTTTCATTTTCATTTTCAGGTCATTCCTCTGACCCCTGAGCACGCAGGCACACTGTGTCAAGGCTGCAGTGAGTGCGACAGGACTGCAGTGAGTGTGTCAGGACTTGCAGTAAAATGTGTCATCACTGCAGTGAAATGTGTCAGGACTGCAGTGAAATGTGTCAGTACTGCAGTTAAATGTGTCAGGACTGGCAGTAAAATGTGTCATCACTGCAGTGAAATGTGTCAGGACTGCAGTGAAATGTGTCAGGACTGCAGTGAAATGTGTCAGGACTGCAGTAAATGTGTCAGAACTGGCAGTGAAATGTGTCAGTACTGCAGGGAGCACAAAAAATCAATTAAAGATTTCGTAAAAAATCTTATAAAAAAAGATTTTTTCCATCTTTTCTTTTTTCAAGTAAAATTCGAAGGTAAAAACCCGGTGAAGGCCTGGGACGAGAAACAAGAGTTAAAAGAACCTTTTATCCATTTCATCTGCACGCAATTATAAACTTGTCACTCTTAATTTAGTAACTCGATTGGAATACAGATTTTCCAATTTCTAATTCTGGCGCTAAAAAGTACAGCTTTGCGCGAAATGTACATTTTATCAATCTGTGATTTTCATTTAAGCACCTCATCAAAAAAAATTGCGCAAGTAAGCATCCCAATGACCAATTTGGAATCCTATAATGACCAATTTGGCATCCCAATGACCAACAATTTGGAATCCTAATGACCAATTTGGCATCCTATAATGACCAAGTTGGCATCCCAATGACCAACAATTTGGAATCATAATGACCAATTTGGCATCCTATAATGACCAATTTGGAATCCTAATGTAGTGTGAGCATCTTTGCGTGTATTTTGTTGTAAATTGACTGCATTAGTTTCTATATTGTTATTGAATTGTTATTTTGCTTTAGTTTAGTCATACGTTTTTGGTGTACTTTTTCCTTGTTAGTTGGAATCAATTTTGCGTAAACAGGTTAGACGTCAGACGCCATTTGTGACTCAGCGGAGGGTTGAGTTTGTCTGCGAACCCCAGCTTTGCGCGGCCAGCCAATCAGAACCGGCCTGGACCCTGGCACGCGGCAAGTTTCAATTCTACCCGGCGCCGCGGGCACAGTGCAATTCGGCTTAAGCAAGCGGCCGGCCAGACGACCACCACCCGGCTTGAGGGGGGTTTTGAGGGGTTGTGACTCTGACTATATATGAAAGTGTGTTTTGGCAATCGGATCTCGCCTTCTTCTCGCTCCCTTTCCCCGGTTTTGTCTTGTCCAGTTCCCGGCCGGTGGCCCGATTTCTCCTCTCTTGTTGGTTCGCGCTTTGAGGCGCCTGAATTCATCACCCCCGGTCCATATCTTTGTCCCCGCCCAACCGCAGTAGTCTTGTGGCGTAACGTCTACGGCAAATTTCTGTCTGAAGTCGTCGCTATCAAGCGCGGTTAGATAGAGACTGTCGGATCTGATCAAGTACGCGGCCTCGACCCCGAGGGCCTCAGTGTTACACTGAAGGGCAGTGCCGATAGAATTTAGTCGGTACTCCGTTGAACGGTCGGTTCGGCAGGGCTCTCGTTTGAGTGTAGGTTCTGGCTTAGGCCAGGGGTTAGGAGTCTTTCTCCGTGGTCCTGTGTTCGGTGCCTCCTTCTTCTTCTTCAAGCTGAGATCCGCTTGTCAGTGCGTAATATAATCATTATTATTAATCGTTATTATTCGTTATCATCAGTCTAATTATCTGCGTCGCGAATTTGCTTGAATCCTGTAACTTGAGTAATCAAATTAAACCGTCTAGCCAATCATCAGTGGCATCACATAGGATTATCACTCTCTAAATCTTTCGGTTTGTGTTCCCTCGTGTTCTTTCTTTTCTTGTACTGTACCTGCGGCTATTGGAGAAAGACTGGTAGGACTCGCCGACCGGCGATAGGCGATTAGGATTAATAGCTTTAAAATCTCTGACGCTCCAAGTAGGTTTGTCTAGGGCCTAATTAATTGCTCGCCGTGCATGCTATTTATCTAATTGCCTATTTATCACACTAATGATCAATTTGGGATTCTAATGACCAATTTGGCATCCCAATGACTAACAATTTAGAATCCTAATGACCAATTTGGGATCCCAATGACCAATTTGGCATCCCAATGACTAACAATTTAGAATCCTAATGACCAATTTGGGATCCCAATGACCAATTTGGCATCCCAGTGACCAACAATTTGGAATCCTAATGACCAATTTGGAATCCCAATGACCAATTTGGGATCCTAATGACCAATTTGGAATCCTATAATGACCAATTTGGAACCCTAATGACCAACAATTTGGGAACCTAATGACCAAAAATTTGGAATCCCAATGACCAATTTGGAATCCCAATGACCAATTTGGCATCCCAATGACCAATTTGGCATCCCAATGACCAATTTGGCACCATATGACCAATTGAGCATCCTACTTAGTCGCAGATAAAATGAAAGCTTAGACGCCAGCTTTTCAAGTACTAAATAATCTTCCTATCTAATAAATCATCCCTGTGCACTTACTCTCAAGCGCTCAAACTGACTTCAGTCACAGGAATGAAATTTGCAGGCCAGTTCGTACTTGCAAGTCCCCAGGACCTCCTGGGGTGCTGCTGCGACATAATTTCTGCTAAGACAAGATTTGGATTAATCAAAGTGCCACATCTATAAAAGAAATTGCTTGGCCAGCTTCCATAGTGCCGGTTTTTAATCTAAAAATCTACTTTCGCGGTTGTTTTTGGCTTTTGTTTAGTTCTTTGCTTGTCAAGAAGAGACTTGCGTCAAAGGGGGCAAGAAATTGTGGACAGCTTCACCATGGACTACTAAAATTGCAGCTTTCTGATGCAGTCATGGACCACTAAAATTGCATCCCTGTGATACAGTCATTGTGATACTAAATTGCCGCCTCGTAATTCAGTCATAGCCTGCTAAAATCGAGTACACAGAAATGAGTGGCAAAAAATGAATGGCTCATTTTACAGTTCCTCTCGCTAACGTAAGTTCACTTATCAGTCTGTTTAACAAATTTTTCAGTTGGTAGAAAACCGTTGTTTCATAACTAAGGCTAAATATTTGATAGCAGCTATGCCATTGTGTACTCGGGTTAAGCGCCTTTAACAGAAAACCTCTCGCTGTCCCCCAGGTTAAGCAACAGAGTCATTGGTTGCTTCTGTAACGTGAAAAGAAGGCCCACGGGTCATGCATCATAGCCTAAATCATTAGTTCAGAGGGCGCCATTTCATCTGAGGGGAGAGTCATTTCATCTGAGGGGAGAGTCATTCATCTGAGGGGAGAGTCATTCATCTGAGGGGAGAGTCATTTCATCTGAGGGGAGAGTCATTTCATCTGAGGGGAGAGTCATTTTATCTGAGGGGAGAGTCATTTCATCTGAGGGGAGAGTCATTCATCTGAGGGGAGAGTCATTTCATCTGAGGGGAGAGTCATTTTATCTGAGAGGAGAGTCATTTCATCTGAGAGGAGAGTCATTTCATCTGAGGGGAGAGTCATTTCATCTGAGGGGAGAGTCATTTTATCTGAGGGGAGAGTCATTTTATCTGAGGGGAGAGTCATTCATCTGAGGGGAGAGTCATTTCATCTGAGGGGAGAGTCATTTTATCTGAGGGGAGAGTCATTCATCTGAGGGGAGAGTCATTTCATCTGAGGGGAGAGTCATTCATCTGAGGGGAGAGTCATTTCATCTGAGGGGATAGTCATTTCATCTGAGGGGAGAGTCATTTCATCTGAGGGGAGAGTCATTTTATCTGAGGGGAGAGTCATTCATCTGAGGGGAGAGTCATTTTATCTGAGGGGAGAGTCATTCATCTGAGGGGAGAGTCATTTCATCTGAGGGGATAGTCATTTCATCTGAGGGGAGAGTCATTTCATCTGAGGGGAGAGTCACTTTATCTGAGGGGAGAGTCATTTCATCTGAGGGGAGAGTCATTTCATCTGAGAGGAGAGTCATTTTATCTGAAGTGAGAGTCATTTCATCTGAGGGGAGAGTCATTTCATCTGAGGCGAGAGTCATTTTATCTGAGGGGAGAGTCATTCATCTGAGGGGAGAGTCATTTTATCTGAAGTGAGAGTCATTTCATCTGAAGTGAGAGTCATTTCATCTGAGGGGAGAGTCATTTTATCTGAGGGGAGAGTCATTCATCTGAGGGGAGAGTCATTTCATCTGAGGGGAGAGTCATTTCATCTGAGGGGAGAGTCATTTTATCTGAGGGGAGAGTCATTTCATCTGAGGGGAGAGTCATTTTATCTGAGGGAAGAGTCATTTCATCTGAGGGGAGAGTCATTTTATCTGAGGGGAGAGTCATTTTATCTGAGAGGAGAGTCATTTCATCTGAGGGGAGAGTCATTTCATCTGAGGGGAGAGTCATTTCATCTGAGGGGAGAGTCATTTTATCTGAGGGGAGAGTCATTTCATCTGAGGGGAGAGTCATTTTATCTGAGGGGAGAGTCATTTTATCTGAGAGGAGAGTCATTTCATCTGTCATCGAGTGAGGTAGGCAAAATTGCGTAAGAAAAAGAACTCAAAGCCAATCAATACAGCTTGCTTAATTCAAACAGCTCACTTTCTAAGAAACTCCTCCTGCTGAGCGGTTCGCCTGCTCAGCTTGGCTGCCACGAGCCCGTAGCAGACGGTGATGAAGGCCAGAGGAGCGGCGTACAGCAGGCAGAAGATCACGCCAATTTGGTAGCCCTGTGTGACCGATTCTGTCATATTGTTGACGCACCACAGATACAGGGTGCGGTTGTCCGGACTGATAATGGTTGTATCATAGTTGAAGGCCCAGGGCAGCAGCAGCAACAGGCCGTAGATCCAAATGCAGGCCAGGATTACGATGGATTGTTTCTTGGAGAAGTGTCGCCTCAGCGGGTGGCACACGGCCAGGAACCTGAAGTGTTGGGGTTGGTTGATGTTTCTTAATGATAGCCAAGGACAACTGAGGCATTTGAAGGCTGGTGTTTTTCAAACAGATTTTGCAAGTGGGTCCGTAGCCCAGTGGTCTAGCGCGGCGCTCTCCAGCGGCCCAGGCTCGATTCCAAGTGCAGTCCCATTAATTTGGAGCTGAATTGGAATCTCGGCTTGGCTCTGCTCGTGAAATTAATGCCATTGAGGCCCAACCCCCCAAGGCACAGTGAAGTGTACATGCCTAACGATAAATAAAGTTAGGGCCGCTGTACACTCCTGTGTGAGTGTGTGCCTGTGCGTATGACTGCGTACGTATCCGCGCGCTTGTGTGCCTGCTCAGGGGAGTCGGCGGAATGAGCAGCAGTTTTTCGGTATCACTTTCAATGTCGCCTAATAATAATAATAATTGATTACCTGCCCTAATGGGTAGATGTGCAACCGACAGCTCAGCCGCAGCTATTGCTGAGTTCGGCTGTTCAGTCCAAGGACTGGGGGGGTCGCCACGCACACACTCAATTACCCCAGCTAGTGCTGGCACCCATTTTACAGCTGGGTGAACTGAAGCAATGCAGAGTTATGTGTCTTGCTTAAGGACACAAATTGTTCCAGTGGGATCGGGAATCGAACCCCCGACCTTCAGTTCATGAATCCAACCACTAGTCTACAACCCCCACAATGACGCTTAAAGACAAAATTTTTGCGCAAGGGGCCATTGATATAGAATTTCTGGCAAAAGTACATCCATGTCTGACAATAATCTACAAAAGCGACATTGTTGTCAGAAAAATTGTTCCAAGGTATAGTGCTGAACGATAACTAGAAGGCAGACATGGCATGTATTTTTTGTTAACATTCTGCTGTCGCTTTTGTTAGCGAATTGCCGAAAAACAAATGCTTTTTCGTTAAATGGATTGTCTTTCTTAGAAGATCCGTTGACATCGGGGATGCTGTTTTGGAAGCCAGCCACTTTCACCCTCAAAATGTATGTTTTCTTTGCTATCTGTCTGCAACTTATTTTAGTGTCCATTTTGTTAAAGTAAGCTGGCTCAGCGCCAATGCTGATATACGACGTAGTTACAAAGGTTTGCTGATGGCAAAATAATTCAATTAGTTAGAAAATCTGGGATGAGGTAGCCGGGCAGCTGATCCAGGAGAAGTAGATAGTAAGACTAGGTGAATCAACATATGTATGTAGAGTAAAAATGGTGAATAGTAATGGTCGTTGAAGTAGATAAAATAGACAGTTTTAGAAGGTAAGGTAAGTAAGTTAGACCAGTTAGAGTAGCTGAAGTCTGTAGGGTAGACACAGTAGGGTAGCTGAAGTCTGTAGGGTAGACACAGTAGGGTAGCTGAAGTCTGTAGGGTAGACACAGTAGGGTAGCTGAAGTCTGTAGGGTAGACACAGTAGGGTAGCTGAAGTCTGTAGGGTAGACACAGTAGGGTAGCTGAAGTCTGTAGGTTAGACACAGTAGGGTCGCTGAAGTCTGTAGGGTAGACACAGTAGGGTAGCTGAAGTCTGTAGGTTAGACACAGTAG
>NIVC01003898.1:52500-70868 GCA_002269645.1 Macrostomum lignano
TAGATAGATAGATAGATAATTAGATAGATAGATAGATAGATAGATAGATAGATAGATAGATAGATGGATAGATAGATAGATAGATAGATAGATAGATAGATAGATAGATAGATAGATAGATAGATAGATAGATAGATAGATAGATAGATAGATAGATAGATAGATAGATAGATAGATAGATAGATAGATAGATAGATAGATAGATAGATAATTAGATAGATAGATAGATAGATAGATAGATAGATAGATAGATAGATAGATAGATAATTAGATAGATAGATAGATAGATAGATAGATAGATAGATAGATAGATAGATAGATAGATAGATAATTAGATAATTAGATCGATAGATAGATAATATTGAATTATCAAATGAAAAGCAAGCTAGGATTAGCGGAGATTCGGTGACGAGCAGATGGCAGGGAATCGAAGGTTAGAAAGCCCAGACAATTAGACCGCGTCAGTGCATTCGGTACCCTCAAATTATTTGATTTCGGATTATTAGACAGATTAAGAAGATTTACGTAAGCAGATAGAAATGCTGAAAAGAAAATGATGATAAGACGGGTTCAGGCGGGAGAGAAGGCGGCAGCCATGCCACAAGCTCCTGCATCTGCTGAGTCTCTTCTTTAAGGTATGCGACACCACGCTTGCAGTGCTGTGCTTATCGATCTGCTTTGCTTGCATGTTAACTTCTTCCCAGTCTCTCACCTTGTACAAATACTTCTCTAAGGGTTGTCCATGAAGAGCCAGTCAGTAGTGGGACAAGTCGAGAGTCATATAGCGATTAGGGAGAGAGAGAGAGAGAGAGAGAGAGAGATGGTAGAAAGACTGAAATCGAGAGCTTATTAGTGTAGATATTTGAAATCTGGTAGATAAATGCAGAGGCGAATAAAGTAATGACAGAACAGATAGACAGATTAGAGAAAATATGCTGAAATTAGAGAATAGACATAGAGATTTGAGAATAGATTGAGAGATTAGAGAATAGGCAGAGAGATTAGAGAATAGACAGATACATTAAAGAAAAGATAGAGAGATTAGAAAATAGATAGAGAGATAAGAGAAAAGATAGAGAGATTAGAGATTAGACAGAGAGATTAGAGAATAGACAGAGAGATTTGAGAATAGAAAGATAGATTTGAGAATAGAAAAAGAGATTTGAGAATAGACAGAGAGATTAGAGAATAGACAGAGAGATTTGAGAATAGACAGAGAGATTTGAGAATAGACAGAGAGATTAGAGAATAGACAGAGAGATTTGAGAATAGACAGAGAGATTAGAGAATACACAGATAGATTAGAGAATAGAAATAGAGATTAGAGAATAGAAATAGAGATTAGAGAATAGACAGAGAGATTAGAGAATAGACAGATACATTAGAGAAAAGATAGAGAGATTAGAGAATAGACAGAGAGATTAGAGAATAGACAGATAGATTGCAGAGCCAAGAGGACCAAGCACTAGGAAATAACGAGGATTATAACATGCATTTCATGTTGGAATAAATTTTCTAAATTCCATTCCACCAAAAGCCATGCAGCTTCTACGGACCGCAGTTCTTTTCGGCGTAGCTTATTAGCTAAAATTACATTTTTTGAAGAAAACTGGCCATATGTCTTTCTGAAAACCCCAATAGGATTATAATCCCAAATGCATTAGCTGCGAAAGAGCCTTTTCTTGGGCTGGAAACAGGAAGAAGTGAATTTCTGCAGTTTTTTTATTCGCAGTGCCCGGGGCCATCTGTTGTTTGCCAATCTAATACCGCAGTCCCCAGTTCTGTTCCATTGATAAATACGTCTTGCTATGCTACTGCCTCTTACACTATGTCACTCCCTCTTACACTATGTCACTCTCTCTTACCCTATGTCACTCTCTCTTACACTATGTCACTCTCTCTTACACTATATCATTCTCCCTTACCCTATGTCACTCTCCCTTACACTATGTCACTCTTTCTTACACTATGTCACTCTCCCTTACCCTATGTCACTCTCCCTTACACTATGTCACTCTCCCTTACACTATGTCACTCTCTCTTACACTATGTCACTCTCTCTTACACTATGTCACTCTCCCTCGCACTATGTCACTCTCCCTCGCACTATGTCACTCTCCCTCGCACTATGTCACTCTCCCTCGCACTATGTCACTCTCCCTCGCACTATGTCACTCTCCCTCGCACTATGTCACTCTCCCTCGTACTATGTCACTCTCCCTCGCACTATGTCACTCTCCGTGACACTATTTCGCTCTCTCTCGCAATATTTCACTCTCTCTGTCTTACACTATGTCACTCTAACTCGCACTATGTCACTCTACCTCGCAGTATGGCATTCTCCGTCACACTATGTCACTCTACGTCTCGCACTATGCCACTCTCCGTCACACTATGTCACTTTCCGTCCCACTATGTCACTTTCCGTCCCACTATGTCACTTTCCGTCACACTTTTTCACTCTCCGTCACACTATGCCACTCTCACTCTCCATCACACTATGTCACTTTCCGTCACACTATGTCACTTTCCGTCACACTAGGTCACTATTTGTCACACTATGCCACTCTCCCTCACACTTTGTCACTTTCCGTCACACTATGTCACTCCCCGTCTCACCATGTCACTGTGGCACTGTACATTAGGCGGTGAAAGAAAGTTCTTCCATTTCGATCTACTTTAGCTGGGCAGACAGGAGATTTCGCAGAAACCAGCGGTTTTTTTTCATTCTAAGCATCGGTTTTTATAACTTCATTTCAAAAGCCATCCGAGAAAAACTCTACTTCAGCTCTCACTTCCTTGAGCCATGGTTTCTTTCCTGCAGTCCCAGTTTCACGAAGGACAGGGGAGACTGCCGGTCTTGATTGATTTGATCGCCGCGCCCGAGTGACACTCGCGATCTGCTGGCTGCTTCTATGTGACGAGTTTTTCCTATTAACAATCGCCGGGAGTGTTGGCAAAGCAAAAAAAAGTATACCAGAGGCGGAGCCTAATAGTGTAAATATTAAATTTGCTCCTCTAACAGCTTCGGAAAAGTTTGAAAACTGCAAATAGAAAAAGCCAGGTTACTTGAAGAAGACGTAGCAGCTCCGTAAACTAATTGTACAAAATCCTGACAGAAGTCAAATGCACACAAAGAAGACAGTTCACAACAATGCCAGAAGCCATGAGGCTTCTCATGAGAAGCCATGAGAGGGAGAAAAAAATGTCAACTGAAAAACAGGAAGTGAAAGACGGAAAGTGCAGGTGCGGTGTGACTGAGAACTGTCAACCTAGCGACTGGGGCTGCTGACATGCGGCAGGTAGTAGCTATGGCACTTCAGCTCAGAGTAAAGATTCTTCTGCAATATGTCTTTTTCTGTCCTTTTTAGCATTTCCATAGAATATTGAGCTGTCGATAGACTTTATAACCCATTGTGTGTGCCGATTTTTTGACGCATTTTGTCTTTCAGTTTTGATTTCTAGTAGAAGATGTTAGGGTCAGGGTCTAGCAGTTGGTTACTGAGCACCCATTCACTAAAATATCTAAGAATCAAACCGGACGCATGAGATTCAACACCAGGGGCTTTAGCACCAGGGGCTTTAGCACCAGGGGCTTTAGCACCAGGGGCTTTAGCACCAGGGGCTTTAGCACCAGGGGCTTTAGCACCAGGGGCTTTAGCACCAGGGGCTTTAGCACCAGGGGCTTTAGCACCAGGGGCTTTAGCACCAGGGGCGCCAGCACCAGGGGCCTTAGCACCAGGGGCGCCAGCACCAGGGGCCCAGCACCAGGGGCGCCAGCACCAGGGGCGCCAGCACCAGGGGCGCCAGCACCAGGGGCTTTAGCACCAGGGGCGCCAGCACCAGGGGCTACGGCACCAAAGGCGCCAGCACCAGGGGCCTCAAAGCTGCTTTCTCTCTGTAAAGAGCGCCTATATTTTGCCAGCTCTATTGAGGTGGGGGCGGCCCTCCTTGCCCTTGTTCCGGGCTTCGCCCTGAGCGAGCCTTACGAATGTGTGATACGGAAGAAATATTCGATTGAAGGCTCCTTCTGAGACAGCAAAGTATTTAAAACGAAATTCTAGGTTAAGTTCACTGTAATGCAGTTTCGATAACTTTTATGATGAAAAGGCAGTTCACAAGTTTGATGTTTAAAAATTTCGAAGACATCATGAGGACAGTGTAGATGAGACGAATCAAGACAAAGTTCGCACGAAGCTCAGCTACTACGAGAGTATTGGGGGGAGGGTTAAGCTTCTCATCTAATAGCAAATTCCTGTATGAATCCCGACGCCCGCCTCATCATTTCTCCGGTGGACAGATTCCTTAATAATTTAGTTCATATCCCCAACGGAGAAGAGACTGGGAGCCAAAGACGGTCCAGGAGATGGGGTAGAGTTTAATGAGGCCGAGCATCCTCTCTTGTCCAAGCAGTTTTGTCAATTTTAGTCTTGAACCTGCGTCAGACTGAGTAAGTAAGAAAAGCTATGAGCACAGATTTTCTCTGCCAAAAAGACGTTTGTTGGAGAAAGTAGTCAGAGTGTGCAATGTCAGTAATCCTTCACTATCTATTGCTTGAGTTTACAGAGAGAGAGAGAGAGAGAGAGAGAGAGAGAGAGAGAGGGAGAGAGAGAGAGAGAGAGGGGGGGAGAGAGAGAGAGAGAGAGAGAGAGAGAAAGAGGTAGAGAGAGAGTGAGGGAGAGGGGGAGAGAGGGAGAGGGAGAGAGATAGAGGGGTATTGTGAGAGAGAGAGAGAGAGAGAGAGAGAGAGAGAGAGAGAGAGAGAGAGAGAGAGAGAGGGTGAGAGAGAGAGGTAGAGAGAGAGTGAGAGAGAGAGGGAGAGAGGGAGAGGGAGAGAGAGAGAGAGGGAGATGAGATTCAAAAGTGAAAGTGCACTCTCGTACTTTTGGCAGCGAGAACAAACGACCCCCAAAAGTGTCTCGTGGGTCCAATAAACGCATATTATAAGAGGCAAGCAAGATCGATGCGTTAACCATCTTATAGAATAAAGTGTCAGGGCACTGTCTGCGTGTGTGTCCTCATCCTCAGGAGAAAGCCGGCTGGCATGTAGGTCGATTTTAATATTGCTTTTTTTCAGGCCAGATACTCCTGGGCCTCCTGCCGACATGGCCGCGCTGATGAAGGACAAAGTGACGCGGACTTCGCCGGCTCAGCAAAGTTATTGCAAAGAAACATTGCTCCAAGGGCCAAGCTTATTTGCATTGCTGAAGACAGACCGCTAATTTGGCCTAATAGGATATTCTGACTAATGATTTTAAAGGCACTCATTTGCAAGTTTCTTTCAATATTGGTCCCAGAGCGCTCTTTTTTAACGTTTTGTGCCTCAACTTTACGAAGGTCGAAATTTGAAACTCTTCTTGCCCCCCCCCCTGTATGAACCAATGTACTTTTCCAGTCATTTTCAAGCCTCAATTTGGATTTTTACAACCATCTTTGGTCCGTCATTATATTACCTTTAATCCCCATTTTTCCTTATTTACTTAAATATCCCATAATTAGCATTGTGACATCGAGAATACCTACACAGACAAAACCTGTTTTTTTTAACATTCCCTAATCTTAAAACTCGAGCCACAAATTCCTAATAAGGTTATTTTTGGCCAGCTAAGATAACCAATTTGCATAAGCCGCATCGAGCTGGCTTCTTAAGCTGCTATTCGCGTCACAGGTGTCACCTGAAATTTTGTGCATTAATTAGCAAAATTGTTGGCTCATGTCGGGGCCTCTGCGTCTTGTTGGTCAAAGATCATCAATTAGTCTCAGATCTTGGCAAACACCGAGTTTCCCTGAATTGGAAATTATTGTCTTGTTTTTTGCCCCGTAGTTACCCCATAGCAAACGAACTCACACAGGGTGTTGCCCCAACACCTACCGCTCAATCTGACACTGTAGATTATTGTTGCTAATGTCAAAGAAATGAACTCTGACACTAAGTTAACTAAGCTCATTCATTGAAGTAAGATATTGCTGATTGGTTAACTTCTTTAAATGCTCAGCAGATTCAGTCCTAACCCATACGACCTGAGAATTTCCCTGCAACAATATAATCTCTTTGGTGCGCGGACAGCTGCCAACTCGACCGAGTCATTCATTTTTTAGCATGCCAGATTTGTCAGAAGGAATCTCGTTTGATCGCGTATTGAGAGAGAGAGAGAAATTTTTATTTTGTCCACGACTGAAGTACTCGCGCCTTTGTGACAGGAACGTCACAAAAGAGCGGCTATAAAGCTCCTGCTTCACTTGCTTCTAGACTAGATTCCTCTCAAATAGCCTTATTGATGAGCCTTGAAGCAGCTTGGTACACGGGTCTAATAGCGCTTGTCAGAGAAAAGCAGCTAGCTAGGGATCAATCGGACTCTTTGTGCTCAAATGAATAACCTTTTTGCCTAAGCTGGTATGCGACCGACTGCTTTATAAAGATCTCTCAAGAAATATTTGTAGAGCGAGTAGCTTGAACGGGAGGCTCATCAAGTCCTACCGACTTTCTCTCAAATATTTCCCCGAAAGTTGTCTGCCTCCATTTCACGGTTGGACTGGCAACAGCTTGAAGGACTGCATAGTGACGGTAAAGCATCAGTTTTCCACGCTGGATACTCGTAAATGAAAAATTGTCTTTTTCTAGGATTGCGACTGCTTCAGTCTCAACTTTATTTCAGGGGCACCTGGGACTGCAGGGATTGAAGCTGACCATGAGTGCCTGGAGGTATTCACCTACCAGATCATCCCTTCACCTACTTGATCACCCATTCACCTACTTGCTCACCCGTTCACCTACTTGATCACCCATTCACCTACTTGATGACCCATTCACCTACCTGATCACTCATTCACCTACTTGATGACCCATTCACCTACCTGATCACCCATTCACCTACTTGATGACCCATTCACCTACCTGATCACCCGTTTACTTAATTGATCACCCACTCACCCACTTAATCATTTACCTATTCGATCACTCAAACCAGCCCCAGACCCGAGTTTCCAAATAAATGGGGCGAATGTGGGAATCGAACCCATGAGCCTGGATATGACCTAACCCCAAAATTTCTCTATCTATGTACGCTAAGTAGCTCGCTCAGAACCCGGTTACTTTTAAATTCAATCAACTAAAAGCAAACCAGTTAATTTTACAGATGAAAAACAGAACAGCATGATCGAGTCTAATCTCACTGGTAAAGGTGCTCGAGATCAGATTCAACGGCAGGCAGAAAATAGCAACCAGTGTGTCTGCTGTGCTCAAATTGCAGATAAAATAATTAATCGCCGTGTGCATCGAGGGTATCCTGTAGACGGTTGCTATGACAACAACGTTACCGATGATTGACAGAGTGAATACCACGGTGTAGGCCAGCGAGAGAAATGCAAGCATTGGCGGTGTCTGCTTGAGCTCCCACATGTTCGACGCTTCCAAAGGGGCGCTGTCGTTAGTGTCCATGATTGAGGCGGCTGGCAAAGCTTAATGGCTATAAAATAAGCTTAGCGTCTTTTGGTGTCGTCTGTTGTCGTCTGTTGTCTGTTGTAGTTTAGTGTTGTCTGTTGTCGGTTGGTGTCGTCTGTTGTCGGTTGGTGTCGTCTGTTGTCGTTTGGTGTCGTCTGTTGTCGTTTGGTGTCGTCTGTTGTCGTTTGGTGTCGTCTGTTGTCGTTTGGTGTCGTCTGTTGTCGTTTGGTGTCGTCTGTTGTCGTTTGGTGTCGTCTGTTGTCGTTTGGTGTCGTCTGTTGTCGGTTGGTGTCGTCTGTTGTCGTTTGGTGTCGTCTGTTGTCGTTTGGTGTCGTCTGTGTCGTTTGATTTCGTTTGCTGTCGTTTGTTGTCGTCTGTTGTCGGTTGGTGTCGTCTGTTGTCGCTTGGTGTCGTCTGTTGTCGTTTGGTGTCGTCTGTTGTCGTTTGGTGTCGTCTGTTGTCGTTTGGTGTCGTCTGTTGTCGTTTGGTGTCGTCTGGTGTCGGTTGGTGTCGTCTGGTGTCGGTTGGTGTCGTCTGTTGTCGTTTGGTGTCGTCTGTTGTCGTTTGGTGTCGTCTGTTGTCGTCTGTTGTCGTCTGTTCTCTGTTGTAGTTTAGTGTCGCCTGTTTTCGTCTGTTGTCTGTTGTCGTGGTGTCGTCTGTTGTCGTTTGGTGTCGTCTGTGGTCGGTTAGTGTCGTTAGTTGTCGCCTGTTGTCGTTTGTTGTCGTCTGTTGTCGGTTGGTGTCGTCTGGTGTCGTTTGATGTCGGTCGCTCGGTGTCGTCTCTTATTAATTTCTGTCGTTTGCTATCGGTTTCTGACGTTTTTTTTCAACGGACAAATTTACAGCTACAAAGAATAGAAGCGAATTCTTTGCTTTTTATTCTGAAATCCATGGCTTTAGGGAGCGACAAACCGCTTGCGGATTGGTCTCTGCAGGCCGCACCACTGGGGAAGAGGGTTAACAGCGATTCACGTTGTGACTTCTTTTCTCACCTCCTCCTCTGCACCCCAGCACTGCAGTACCCGTAGCTACATAGCTGTGAATGCAACGAAGTTGTTCAAGCGATAATCAGGATTACGTGTGTAGATACGAGCCTGCGATTGAGTTAAGCCCTATGGAGCGATCATTTTATTTAGCAGCAGGACTGGAGGCAACTACATGCATGCGGAATAAATCCAGAAAAAATAGCTTCAAAGTAGACAGAAACTGAGACAAAAGACATGGCCTAATGCCTTGAAGTCGTACAAGACAACGCGTGTCATAAAAGTGTCATAAAAGTATTAGAAAAACTCACGCGGCTAATCCTGCGGTTTAACAGATGTAAACAAAACTTTCTTCTAACTTTTATTTAATAGGATTATTAAACTGCTCTCAATCAATCGACCTCTTTAGCTCGATCGAGTCGCAATGCTGATACGTTATGCACTCTATCTGTGCAAGATCCGCAGAAAGACCCTTACAGCTTCATCTCATCGCATTCCCGTACTAATTTTATTAGGCTAGACTTCTATTCTCACACATTGACCAAATGCGGGTCGAAGTGCCAGGGAGAGGGAGAGGCCCAAGCTTTTCCTGTTGGAGAAAAAGAAACCTTATTTGGTCCGCGATTTGGACTCTACCGCGTGCCCAGTTTTCAAATTCCACTTCGACACGCTTCTCCGCAGATTGTTTGGACTGTGACGAATAAATAAACTCATCTGCTACGACCCGGATCAGATCCTGTCATATTCTCAATTGATGGATGAGTGATGGCAACTTTTTTTCTTATTATTTCATGCCGAACTTCTGATTTTCCACTCAGATGATTTTGATAAATAAATAAAGCTAGATGAGTTGTGGAGATTAATCTTCGAGTAAATAATGATAATAATTAATTAAAAGTGCAAGAGCGCTTGGGACGGGTTGTCGCTGCAAAATTAATTAGTCATCGGAGTATCAAGTCAGTTGGATGCTTTTGCACTAAACTTCCACCCTCTCTCACCTTTTGCAACTTCTCTCAAGTGTTTTTTCCTGAGATTTTTCTTTGTAAGTTGATCCAAATAAGTACATATAAGTCCAAAAGAGGATTGCGGAAAAAACATCGAGCCGTATAGTTGTTTTCGCTACGCAGAAGCCATAATAAAAAAGGTATGACGACTACAGAGACATTGTATCATTTCATTCTTCTTTTATTCGGTAGTTCAATTTTCATCTAGTAAAACTGTCTCTGTTTGCTTTATATGCGATGAAGCATGACTTTCTCGGGAGCTGAATATATCATAAAAATCTTCGGATCTATAAATAACTACTTTAGAATGCATGTGTTTATTTCCTGAACATAGAGCTAGAAATTCTCTAATAACTTCTGTTAGTGACATACGCTCGTGCAATAGTCTATGGCCGCTGCGCCTCCCTCATCCCTTCCTAATATATAAGTGTCCTACCTTCATAATCTTGTTACAACCCCCGCTAACATTAATGTGGTCCTAAAGCCAAATAAACAAGCAAAGCAAGATACGAGCTTCGTTATTCATCAAGCACTAGAGTTGCCATCAGAGCATCACAGTTAGTCTCTTAAATGTTTTAAAAAATATGAACTTTATTTGGAGTGGCTGGAAAATTTTTGTGTCTTCGTTGGCACTAGTGTCTCTTGGTGGGCGCCTCCTGTCTTTTGGTGGGCGCCCCTGTCTCTTGGTGGGCGCCCCTGTCTCTTGGTGGGCGCTCCGTCTCTTGGTGGGCGCCCCTGTTTCTTGGTGGGCGCATTGTCTCTAGGTGGGCGCCCCTGTCTCTTGGTGGGCGCCCCTGTTTCTTGGTGGGCGCATTGTCTCTAGGTGGGCGCCCCGTCTCTTGGTGGGCGCCCCTGTTCTTGGTGGGCGCTTGTCTCTAGGTGGGCGCCCCGTCTCTTGGTGGGCGCCCCTGTCTCTTGGTGGGCGCTCCGTCTCTTGGTGGGCGCCCTGTTTCTTGGTGGGCGCATTGTCTCTAGGTGGGCGCCCCTGTCTCTTGGTGGGCGCTCCGTCTCTTGGTGGGCGCCCCTGTTTCTTGGTGGGCGCATTGTCTCTAGGTGGGCGCCCCTGTCTCTTGGTGGGCGCCCCTGTTTCTTGGTGGGCGCATTGTCTCTAGGTGGGCGCCCCTGTCTCTTGGTGGGCGCCCCTGTTTCTTGGTGGGCGCATTGTCTCTAGGTGGGCGCCCCTGTCTCTTGGTGGGCGCCCCTGTCTCTTGGTGCGCGCCCCGTCTTTTCGTGGGCGCCCCTGTTTCTTGGTGGGCGCCCCGTCTCTTGGTGGGCGCCCCTGTTTTTTCGTAGGCGCAGTGTCTCTAGGTGGGCGCCCCTGTCTCTTGGTGGGCGCCCCTGTCTCTTGGTGGGCGCCCCGTCTCTTGGTGGGCGCCCCCGTCTCTTGGTGGGCGCCCCGTCTCTTGGTGGGCATCGTGTCTCCATCGACGATGTCAACATTGGATTAGACGTATATCTACTACTGTAGTAGCTTTATTCAGCAATTGGCAAGGTGAGATTCTCAATTTATAGCCAAAAAAACCTGAAAACTTTCTGACGCGGATTTGGTGGCAAAAGTGCAATTACTAGTGCAGAATCATTCTACTTTAATGGTGCATGGACGCGTCAGAATACCTGGATTTATTTGAAACAATCGTCAGCAATTCAAATTTAAAATTGATGAGTTGCAACTTTATGAGTTTGAAAGTTAAAAGCAAGTTTAAACAAATGCATCAAGAAATCAAATTTCGAGCTAAAGTTGCAGCTTAACTTAATCTTCTCATGGCAGTCACTTTAATAATTTTAACAAAATTTATATCCACCAAGTTAATTTAATACTTTGTGTTGCTAGCAATCAAATTGAAAATCGCAGTCTGATGAGGACGCACTTTTTCCCAAATCCCGCGCTAGCACATGGGCTCTAAACTTACTTGCCTACTGACAGTGGACAAGGGGCATTTTTATCCTTTTTCTGCAAATTGTCATAGAATCTATACTAGATATAATGTCTGGCCATACTAGTAGTCATAATAACATAGGCGTAGCTTTTTGGGTCGTAAATCATCGCTTCCGAAGTTGGTCTCACAGCCACCTGCGCCTCACTCAGTGTTGAGACGGGCGCCAGATGGTCTGAGAGGATGCGGGCGGTAGCTTTTTTCTCATCATTTTGACAGGCCATCAAGATTTATGAGGTCAGAGCCTATTGTTCGGATTCACTCAAGCGTGTGACAGCTTTGACAGCTATGCGTTTTACCCCTGAAAGTACTTTGGGATTAGCGATTAGCGATTTCTCTTCATTATCTTCACTTTCTATTTAATAAGAGCTTTCTAATGTATATTTTTTCATTAATTTCTGTCAATCCTACGCGAAAAGTCATAAATCATTTTGTTGCGATTTTGAGTGATTTATGGCCGCACCTGTCATCTTTTTACGACCCTGTGGGAACTGATAGGATCTCTCGGTCACGTGATTCTGGGTAGCAACAAGCTTAGCCAATCAGAAAATTCGGCGCTCATTTTAACAAAACGGCTCAGCCAATCAGAATCGACGTGTTCCGTTATAACAAACTGCGGTCCAGTTGGCGGCTATTTAAACCGGAGTTTTTGGCCCGCTCGGACCAACTCTTGCTCGGGTCCAGCACGCAACTTCTGGTTCCCGGAGCGCGACCGTCGTTTCTTGATCCCCGGATTGCGACTTCCCCCATCATCATCAAGGACGAGTCCCCCGGTCGTCAGCAGCGAACATCAAACGAAGATCACCACCTGCTAGCTATCAGCGAAGATTGTATCAGCATCATCCCGAGTCTACAGCTACAGAGCATCAAGCCGATTCGGTCACTGTGGATTACCTGGTCTCCGGCTGTTGAGTTTCTGATTTGTTGGGTGAGAGGCTACCTAGACTTGCTTGATTGGGTGATTCCCTGTCTGTCCCCTGTTTCAGTAGCTGGATTAGGCGCACACTTTTGCTCATTTTGTTCAGTGGTGCTGGTACTGAGGCAGAAATCACTTAATAATACTGCTAGTAGTCTGAAACTCCAATTCAATCTGAGGTGTGAAGTGATTTAAGGAGAAGGCTAAATCTGACAGTTATTTTTATCGGTTTTATTTCTTTGTTCGCCGATGGCTCAGATGAGTAGCTAAGCTAGTAGGCGCCGGTCACAGTGGGCCAATGGCAAGGCAGTTCTCAGTCGATCAATCAATCAAATCAGTGAGCAAAACTGCCAGAAGTGCAGAATCGGCGCCAGAGATGTACTTTGTGCACTCTAGGTTCGCCAAGCGGCTCGGGTAATGAATCATGCGGTCTCTGAAGTTCGAGTTAGTCTATCATCAGCGCTATGAGAGGCTAGTTGGCGCGTTGAAGGCCAAAAGTACATATCTTCGTATTTAGCAATGTAATAGTACATGTAGCTACCCCATAGACTCGCCACTGCAAGAATCCCCTGCACAAGTCCCCTCTGTACCTGCATGGCCAATGCGATCTAGTCCCAGCAGTGTCCCTTATCATCGGCTATGACTTCGAGATTGACAGCAAAAAGACACTAGTTGGCAGGTAAGTGCAAAGCCCCTTCTAGTCGGAAGCCCGATTTCGAGAGTCCCGGTGTGGTGAGCCAGGACGCACGGGCTGGTGGCAGCGAGTTAGCTTAGTCTGCGGTTTAGCTAATTTCTACCTTCAAAATTCTCCCTGCTTGTCTCTCGCTGTCCCTCTCTTAGCTATAGGACCTAGACTGCTCGCCACACGATCAAGCTACCATGGGGCTGACCATCTGACAGGAGTGGGGGGCCAGGACTCTAATTGATTTATTTCTGAGGCCTGAGGCCCGAAGGCTTCCTAACAAGGAGCCCGAAGGTCGAAACCCATCAAGTCTAAATAAAGTGTCAGGGCCTATTTGAAACCTCTGTCGCCTGTCTCTGCCACTTAGCTGATGAAATTTACAACTACAAATTCAATTCCACAAAAGCTCCTGACGAGTATTTGACGTCAAGACAACTCATTTTAACGGGCCGGGTCATTTCGTCAAGACAGTTTTCAAAAAAGGTCAGGTCAGACCTCACGTCACGTAAAAGACATTGTTTGCTCAGGTTCTGTTTTTTTAATGATTTCTTCTCAGCTACTTGAGCTCCTTTTGCTGGATATAATAGTTGGACTTGAGGTGAGATGTCCGGAGTACACTGACAACTGACAAACACCAAATACTCGTAAAATGCCAATAGCTATTTCGTCAAGTAGAAAATTTTGACGAACTGTCCATTAGAGAATTGTTTGTCAGAGTTGGTTTAAAAATATCACTAGTAGACAACGAACTTTAAACAATTTGGCTAAAATCTTTTGGCTCAATCTTTTTTTGTCATCAATTAAAGAGCTACTGTCAGTTTTGATATCAATACGGGTTTGACTTGCCTTGCCATTTAAAACAAACGAAAAACCCAGATTGTGGGTTGAAGTTTCAAGCTTTAAAAAATTTCGGCGAGATGAACTATCAAAGCTGACGCATCGTTTTGCAAGCATTGTTGTTTTCAAACTTTTTTTCGAGTATATCTTTTTTAAATTATATTTTGCTAAAATGCATTTCATACTACTTACGACTGATGAATATTAGTACAAAAATTGATTTCTTGTCAACGTAAAAAATGTGGATAAGGACAAAATTATCAGTAGTAGACAAACGATTTAGGAGAAAATCTATTCTGAATGGTATGGCCCTCTTAAAGAATTTCGGGTGGCAGTCAAGTGGAGGAAGTGGATGACTGCAGTCTTAGAAAAGGCGTTTAGCATCACCGGTTTTTGAAAGAATCTTTGAGGCCGCGGCGACACCACCGGATATTTAGTGAATGTCATCATTGTTCAGTCGTAGCACCCTCTTTTTATAAAAAAACAGCTTTTGTGAGTTTTTGAATCATTTGAAATAGCGTTTTACCTTGCATGTATCGATATCCTGTAGCAGAGCTTATTAAACTATTAAAAGTGTTTTAAGATTCACAGAGCAGTTTACGCGAGTATAAAACTGGTTTGTATGTATTTTTGAGATTATTAAGAAAAACAAATAGGCTATCGACTTGATCAGTTTGCGATTTGAGCATTTTTGACTGCGACCTAAGCCTTAAATCAGTCAGTATTGAACGAGATTAATTTGGGTAAGGGCATATTAAATAAAGTACGATATAACAAATGTAGATAAAACGCTGGAAATGTTGAATTAAAGCAGAAATATTTCAACTCAGCTAAATAGGCACAGTAGATACAAACAATATCAACTCGCATCGCAACAAGTGTGCATATTTGCCTGGAAGAACAAAAAAGTGTTAAAAGCCAGAATAACGAAACTCGGTGAATTTAAAACAAATTTAATTTCAACAGAATTTTAAAACTGAAAAAAACCGAAGACATTGTCTTGAAAAGCGAAGTGCTGGTGCATGACTAGACAAGATTTCAACTCAGCGGAATCGTCCTGCACCTGCAGTGAGCAGGAAGAGCGGATCAGGTGACGATTCGACACCAGCAGGAAGTGGGGCGGCAGGTTGCGTCAGCTGCTGCTGCGGTGGCTGCTCCAGCGTCAAAGGTCCCGGAGCTGCCGTCTGCTGACACCAGCTAGAGACAGTGGTGCCGCTGGTATTGGCGTTCTCAGGCCCGCTAGTGCTGTTATTGTTGCTGTCACCGCATGGTGACAAGCTGAGTTTGTTCCTGGCACAGATGGAGGCCGCTGGATAGCCGTAGATCCTGGCGTGCAACTGCTGCAGCCAGCGCTCCACTTGTTCGTCGTTGGCGAAGATGCTGCAGAACCGACCGTCGAACAGTTCCACAGGGATGCAGTGCATCAGGGCTTCCCGGCCGAGGTCGTGATCGCAGATTCGGATAAATGTGGTAATGACGTATCTGATGAGGATTAAAATACGATGATGGGTCTGCTGGGAATCTACGTTGAGACTGAAGGTAAAATCAACACACCCTCTGATGATACTGGAGGTTGTAACATCAGTGCATGACTAGCAGTCAGCGCCCCCCCCCCCGTTGGGGAGCCAAAAAATGCAGTAAAAGTTTTTAATAAACTACATGTAGCGTCTCATTGCAGCAGCCTCAGCAATCCCTTGTAAGCCTTGACATCTCAGCAATTCTCCCCCATAATCCTTAAAATATCAACTTTCCCCCCTCAACATCTCAGCGATGACCCCAATAAGTCTTGAAATCTTAAAAAATCTCCTGTCAACCTTCTAACCTTAACCCTAACCCTAAAGCATTGAAATTTCAGTAATTCTCCCCAAGAGAATAGCATTAGCATTACATCATTATAGCGATTCCCTCCAAGCCGTCGACATCGTAGTGACTCCAAAATGAATCTCTTAACTTCAACATGACGCTTCTTTGATCAGCGACCCCCGTGAGGAGCCAACAAATAATTTGATAAAAAGTTTTGAATAAACTACATTTAGCTTCTGACTTTAGCCTTGACATCTCAGTTATTCCCCCGTGAGCATTGAGCATTGAGACAGCAACTATTCCCCCGTAAGCTTTGATTTAAAATTCAAAGCCATCCTAAAACCGATAAGAAAGAATTCAATCTCTAATGGATTGACTTACTTGAAAACTCGTTTAGACTGGTCGCTAAAATCTGACAGAAACTTTCTCTCTAGCCGGATTACCAATCGTCCCATCGCCCACAGCAGCTCTCTGAAGCGGTCGTAACTGTGGCACAGGTAGTTCAACACATCGTCACAGCCTAGAAAGCTCATGAGGATCTTTAGCGCCATCGACCGGCCAACCTCGGAGATGCACTCGCCCAGACAGAAGGTGACTAGACGGAGGAGGTCGCCTCTGGTTGGCTGTAGGTGCTGCAACAACTGCTGCGGCTCCTGACGCTGGCAGACGGTCAGAATTAGCGACAAGGTGCAGATTCTCAGGTGCTCAGTGTCGCGAGTTTTCCCTACAACGCCCAGGAAAGGGAAGAAGAGGCGCAGAGTGCCGGACTCCAGGAACGGCTGTCGGTGCGCCTGTCAATGACCAGACGCTGCTGCAGTGCCGCCACAGAGCAGAGCAGATGCACACCTTGGCTGTCCAGGTGCGGCGGATGAATGTCCGGATACAGCCGAACAGTCTCCATCACCAGCATAGCCAGCACACCTGGAGTGCACCACAGCAGACAGGCCAAATCCGGTATGATGTCGGACTTCTTGCAAAGTTCAATAATAGCTGAATATCGCCTAGTATTGTCGGCTAGATCGGCCAGGGACATTGCCCAGTCCAACTGCTGCTGCTGCTGTTCTTGCAGCTGCTGATAGGCAAATTCTGAGCCGTCGAAAGTTTCCCCGACTGGACTGTCTGTCGCCCGTTGTACAGAATGTCCTGCTGCATCAGGGGCACGGAAGCTGAGTTGGTAAAGTCGCAATAACCCCTGCTCCATTCGATATCATACGATGCCTGGTGTGAGTGCTGCATCGGGTGGTCGGAAAGGTCAGCCATGTCTCGCTTTCTGTCTCTCCGTTGGCAGTCTGTCTAGATTTGATGCGCCAGGCTCTACTTATAAATCATCGGAGACCAGATGACTCATACACCTATTCAATAACTTCACTGTACGAGCTACTCTTCCAGACTTGAATGTTGAGAGAAAAGGCAAAGTCAGTGAGCGTACACTGAAATGTACACAATCGGCTCATCGATATTTCTTGTCATTGGCTATCACTTTGTACAGTTGCCTTTTCGCTACACCTGTGAGTTCTGTTGTATCCGATATAATCGTGTGCAAATAACAGAAACGGAGATTATATTCATGTGTGTAAGTAGTCGCGTTGAAATTAAAATACCCTCTTTGCATAACCAATTAGTCAGTGAGTCAAAATAAAAATCTTCATCATACGAACTAATTTTATCAGCATGAAATACAGTACATATCCAAGTCAAAACAGAGTGGCCAACAACTTTGTTTTACATACATACTTTTTAGAAATAACTTAGCGCTTTATCCTTTGCTTGTAGGCCTGCTATAATTTCTAGTGTTGAAACTATAAATAAATAGATATATTTAGACTGTCAGCATCTGAGTCTGTCTAGAAATCACACCGTTAATCACCTAAATGTAGGAGTAAATGGATTCATAAAGAAAACATGCAAACGAATAGTTTATCTTTAAACTTGTCAGTGTCGTTACAAAAATCTGATTGCAGTTTCTTTCTGATACAATTTAAAGAACTGATGGAAAAGTTTTATCCAATCTTTTTATGGAGATTGGTGGCAGACCGTTGAAGCCTCGTCGAATGTCCCCAACGCTGGGTATGGTGACAGGAGCCAGCTTATTGAAGTCGCAAAGTCTGGCTCGAGTTGCGCAGCGGATATTGCTGTACAGCAATGACTGCTGCTGCTGCTGTTGTTGTTGTTGCTGCTGCTGTGGTAGCGTCTCTGCGTTAGTGTACTCGCCTCGGGGGCGGTGGCGAACGAGTTGTACCTCGTTAGGTTTCTGAAGCTGAGCTGTTGCTTGCCTTTAAGTTCGGAGTCTACTACAGCTCGTCCAACCGTAAGCTTTGGCAAAGAGACGGTCGCCGGCTGAGGCGGGTTACCGTTCCTCAGAGTCGGCAGCTGGCTTCGCTGTCTGTGCTTGTGCTGGTCGGTTCGATTGCTACTGCCATCTGCTTGAAGATATGTCAGCCGGTGAGCTTGAGTCGTCTCACCAGAGCAGCAAGGCTTCCGCTGCGGCTGTTGCCGCTGAGTAGTTAGAGTACCACTTGGGAAAGCGAAAGGCTCCGTCAGTTTGTTGAGGCAGAGCCAGGATGTTCATTTTTTGATCCTTATCGACTGTGAGTTTTGTCTCCTGAGAAAAGCAGAGTTCTCATTCAAACTGGCTGTCTGCTCTCTTCTTATCTAGTTTGAACTGTCTGCTTTTGGTCGACTGTCTATCAAAAAGCAAGCTTTAACCTGCACTAACCTCCTACCCCTAATCGCCTATGCGTCTCTGGTTGCCGATAGATACAATTACC
>NIVC01003899.1:0-7500 GCA_002269645.1 Macrostomum lignano
GCGAACAGATTTCTCTGTCTGTTTTGAGGCTCTGGCTCTCAGAACCGCCCGAGAAAGTTTAGTGCCAAGAATGCTTCATTTTGTTAGAGATGCAATCAGAAAAGATTCCTAGAAAGTGAGCTAGTCCAGCATCAAGGCAGAACATCTGGATGTGTAACGAGAGGCTCTCGGAGATTCCTGCTCAGATTATCGCCTAGAAGTGCTGTAGAATAGCTGGTCCACCTAACCTACAGACACAACGTCGAACAGATTTCTCTGTCTGTTTGAGGCTCTGGCTCTCAGAGCCGCGAGAAAGTTTAGTGCCGAAGAATGCTTCAGTTTGTTAGAATGCAAATCAGAACAGATTCCTAGAATAGTGAGCTAGTCCCAGCATCAAGGCAGAACATCTGGATGTGTAACGAGAGGCTCTCGGAGATTCCTGGCTCAGATTATCGCCTAGAAGTGCTGTGGAGTAGCTGGTTCACACCTAACTACAGACACAACTCGAACAGATTTCTCTGTCTGTTTGAGGCTCTGGCTCTCAGAGCCCCGAGAAAGTTTAGTGCCGAGGAATGCTTTAGTTTTTGTTAGAATGCAATCAGAAAGATTCCTAGAAAGTGAGCTAGTCCAGCATCAAGGCAGAACATCTGGATGTGTAACGAGAGCTCTCGGAGATTCCTGGCTCAGATTATCGCCTAGAAGTGCTGTAGAATAGCTGGTCCACCTAAGCCTACAGACACAACTCGAACAGATTTCTCTGTCTGTTTGAGGCTCTGGCTCTCAGAGCCGCGCGAGAAAGTTTAGTGCCGAGAATGCTTCAGTTTGTTAGAATGCAATCAGAACAGATTCCTAGAAAGTGAGCTAGTCCAGCATCAACGGCAGAACATCTGGATGTGTAAACGAAGAGGCTCTCGGAGATTCCTGGCTCAGATTATCGCCTAGAAGTGCTGTAGAATAGCTGGTCCACCTAACCTACAGACACAACTCGAACAGATTTCTCTGTCTGTTTGAGGCTCTGGCTCTTAGTGGTCCACATAACCTAACAGACACAACTGAAGCAGCTCCTCAGTCTGTTGTGAGGCTTTGGCTCTCAGTAGCTGGTCCACAGACTAACCTACAGACACAACTCGAACAGATTTCTCTGTCTGTTTGAGGCTCTGGCTCTCAGAGCCGCGAGAAAGTTTAGTGGCCGAGAATGCTTCAGTTTGTTAGAATGCAAATCAGAACAGATTCCTAGAAAGTGAGCTAGTCCAGCATCAAGGCAGAACATCTGGATGTGTAACGAGAGGCTCTCGAGATTCCTGGCTCAGATTATCGCCTAGAAGTGCTGTAGAATAGCTGGTCCACCTAAACCTACAGACACAACTCGAACAGATTTCTCTGTCTGTTTGAGGCTCTGGCTTCAGAACCGCCGAGAAAGTTTAGTGCCCAAGAATGCTTCATTTTGTTAGAATGCAATCAGAAAAGATTCCTAGAAAGTGAGCTAGTCCAGCATCAAGGCAGAAACATCTGGATGTGTAACGAGAGCTCTCGGAGATTCCTGCTCAGATTATCGCCTAGAAGTGCTGTAGAATAGCTGGTCCCACGCTAACCTACAGACACAACTCGAACAGATTTCTCTGTCTGTTTGAGGCTCTGGCTCTCAGAGCCGCCGAGAAAGTTTAGTGCCGAGAATGCTTCAGTTTGTTAGAATGCAATCAGACAGATTCCTAGAAAGTGAGCTAGTCCAGCATCAAGGCAGAACATCTGGATGTGTAACGAGAGGCTCTCGGAGATTCCTGGCTCAGATTATCGCCTAGAAGTGCTGTGAGTAGCTGGTTCACGCTAACCTACAGACACAACTCGAACAGATTTCTCTGTCTGTTTGAGGCTCTGGCTCTCAGAGCCGCCGAGAAAGTTTAGTGCCGAGAATGCTTTAGTTTGTTAGAATGCAATCAGAAAACAGATTCCTAGAAAGTGAGCTAGTCCAGCATCAAGGCAGAACATCTGGATGTGTAACGAGAGGCTCTCGGAGATTCCTGGCTCAGATTATCGCCTAGAAGTGCTGTAGAATAGCTGGTCCACCTAACCTACAGACACAACTCGAACAGATTTCTCTGTCTGTTTGAGGCTCTGGCTCTTAGGTGGTCCACATAACCTACAGACACAACTGAAGCAGCTCTCTCAGTCTGTTTGAGGCTTTGGCTCTCAGTAGCTGGTCCACCTAACCTACAGACACAACTCGAACAGATTTCTCTGTCTGTTTGAGGCTCTGGCTCTCAGAGCCGCCGAGAAAGTTTAGTGCAGAATGCTTCAGTTTGTTAGAATGCAATCAGAACAGATTCCTAGAAAGTGAGCTAGTCCAGCATCAAGGCAGAACATCTGGATGTGTAACGAGAGGCTCTCGGAGATTCCTGGCTCAGATTATCGCCTAGAAGTGCTGTAGAATAGCTGGTCCACCTAACCTACAGACACAACTCGAACAGATTTCTCTGTCTGTTTGAGGCTCTGGCTCTCAGAGCCGCCGAGAAAGTTTAGTGCCAAGAATGCTTCATTTTGTTAGAATGCAATCAGAACAGATTCCTAGAAAGTGAGCTAGTCCAGCATCAAGGCAGAACATCTGGATGTGTAACGAGAGGCTCTCGGAGATTCCTGGCTCAGATTATCGCCTAGAAGTGCTGTAGAATAGCTGGTCCACCTAACCTACAGACACAACTCGAACAGATTTCTCTGTCTGTTTGAGGCTCTGGCTCTCAGAGCCGCCGAGAAAGTTTAGTGCCGAGAATGCTTCAGTTTGTTAGAATGCAATCAGAACAGATTCCTAGAAAGTGAGCTAGTCCAGCATCAAGGCAGAACATCTGGATGTGTAACGAGAGGCTCTCGAGATTCCTGCTCAGATTATCGCCTAGAAGTGCTGTAGAATAGCTGTCCACCTAACCTACAGACACAACTCGAACAGATTTCTCTGTCTGTTTGAGGCTCTGGCTCTCAGAGCCGCCGAGAAAGTTTAGTGCCGAGAATGCTTCAGTTTGTTAGAATGCAATCAGAACAGATTCCTAGAAAGTGAGCTAGTCCAGCATCAAGGCAGAACAATCTGGATGTGTAACGAGAGGCTCTCGGAGATTCCTGGCTCAGATTATCGCCTAGAAGTGCTGTAGAATAGCTGGTCCACCTAACCTAACAGACACAACTCGAACAGATTTCTCTGTCTGTTTGAGGCTCTGGCTCTCAGAGCCGCCGAGAAAGTTTAGTGCCGAGAATGCTTCAGTTTGTTAGAATGCAATCAGAACAGATTCCTAGAAAGTGAGCTAGTCCAGCATCAAGGCAGAACATCTGGATGTGTAACGAGAGGCTCTCGGAGATTCCTGGCTCAGATTATCGCCTAGAAGTGCTGTAGAATAGCTGGTCCACCTAACCTACAGACACAACTCGAACAGATTTCTCTGTCTGTTTGAGGCTCTGGCTCTCAGAGCCGCCGAGAAAGTTTGGTGGCCGAGAATGCTTCAGTTTGTTAGAATGCAATCAGAACAGATTCCTAGAAAGTGAGCTAGTCCAGCATCAAGGCAGAACATCTGGATGTGTAACGAGAGGCTCTCGGAGATTCCTGGCTCAGATTATCGCCTAGAAGTGCTGTAGAATAGCTGGTCCACCTAACCTACAGACACAACTCGAACAGATTTCTCTGTCTGTTTGAGGCTCTGGCTCTCAGAGCCGCCGAAAAAGTTTAGTGCCGAGAATGCTTCAGTTTGTTAGAATGCAATAAGAACAGATTCCTAGAAAGTAAGCTAGTCCAGCATCAAGGCAGAACATCTGGATGTGTAACGAAAGTCTCTCGGAGATTCCTGGCTCAGATTATCGCCTAGAAGTGCTGTAGATATAGCTGGTCCACCTAACCTACAGACACAACTCGAACAGATTTCTCTGTCTGTTTGAGGCTCTGGCTCTCAGAGCCGCCGAGAAAGTTTAGTGCCGAGAATGCTTCAGTTTGTTAGAATGCAATCAGAACAGATTTCTAGAAAGTGAGCTAGTCCAGCATCAAGGCAGAACATCTGGATGTGTAACGAGAGGCTCTCGGAGATTCCTGGCTCAGATTATCGCCTAGAAGTGCTGTAGAATAGCTGGTCCACCTAACCTACAGACACAACTCGAACAGATTTCTCTGTCTGTTTGAGGCTCTGGCTCTTAGGTGGTCCACATAACCTACAGACACAACTGAAGCAGCTCTCTCAGTCTGTTTGAGGCTTTGGCTCACAGTAGCTGGTCCACGCTAACCTACAGACACAACTCGAACAGATTTCTCTGTCTGTTTGAGGCTCTGGCTCTCAGAGCCGCCGAGAAAGTTTAGTGCCGAGAATGCTTCAGTTTGTTAGAATGCAATCAGAACAGATTCCTAGAAAGTGAGCTAGTCCAGCATCAAGGCAGAACATCTGGATGTGTAACGAGAGGCTCTCGGAGATTCCTGGCTCAGATTATCGCCTAGAAGTGCTGTAGAATAGCTGGTCCACCTAACCTACAGACACAACTCGAACAGATTTCTCTGTCTGTTTGAGGCTCTGGCTCTCAGAGCCGCCGAGAAAGTTTAGTGCCGAGAATGCTTCAGTTTGTTAGAATGCAATCAGAACAGATTCCTAGAAAGTGAGCTAGTCCAGCATCAAGGCAGAACATCTGGATGTGTAACGAGAGGCTCTCGGAGATTCCTGGCTCAGATTATCGCCTAGAAGTGCTGTAGAATAGCTGGTCCACCTAACCTACAGACACAACTCGAACAGATTTCTCTGTCTGTTTGAGGCTCTGGCTCTCAGAGCCGCCGAGAAAGTTTAGTGCCGAGAATGCTTCAGTTTGTTAGAATGCAATCAGAACAGATTCCTAGAAAGTGAGCTAGTCTAGTATCAAGGCAGAACATCTGGATGTGTAACGAGAGGCCCTTGGAGATTCCTGGCTCAGATTATCGCCTAGAAGTGCTGTAGAATAGCTGGTCCACCTAACCTACAGACACAACTCGAACAGATTTCTCTGTCTGTTTGAGGCTCTGGCTCTTAGGTGGTCCACATAACCTACAGACACAACTGAAGCAGCTCTCTCAGTCTGTTTGAGGCTTTGGCTCACAGTAGCTGGTCCACCTAACCTACAGACACAACTCGAACAGATTTCTCTGTCTGTTTGAGGCTCTGGCTCTCAGAGCCGCCGAGAAAGTTTAGTGCCGAGAATGCTTCAGTTTGTTAGAATGCAATCAGAACAGATTCCTAGAAAGTGAGCTAGTCCAGCATCAAGGCAGAACATCTGGATGTGTAACGAGAGGCTCTCGGAGATTCCTGGCTCAGATTATCGCCTAGAAGTGCTGTAGAATAGCTGGTCCACCTAACCTACAGACACAACTCGAACAGATTTCTCTGTCTGTTTGAGGCTCTGGCTCTCAGAGCCGCCGAGAAAGTTTAGTGCCAAGAATGCTTCATTTTGTTAGAATGCAATCAGAACAGATTCCTAGAAAGTGAGCTAGTCCAGCATCAAGGCAGAACATCTGGATGTGTAACGAGAGGCTCTCGGAGATTCCTGGCTCAGATTATCGCCTAGAAGTGCTGTAGAATAGCTGGTCCACCTAACCTACAGACACAACTCGAACAGATTTCTCTGTCTGTTTGAGGCTCTGGCTCTCAGAGCCGCCGAGAAAGTTTAGTGCCGAGAATGCTTCAGTTTGTTAGAATGCAATCAGAACAGATTTCTAGAAAGTGAGCTAGTCCAGCATCAAGGCAGAACATCTGGATGTGTAACGAGAGGCTCTCGGAGATTCCTGGCTCAGATTATCGCCTAGAAGTGCTGTAGAATAGCTGGTCCACCTAACCTACAGACACAACTCGAACAGATTTCTCTGTCTGTTTGAGGCTCTGGCTCTCAGAGCCGCCGAGAAAGTTTAGTGCCGAGAATGCTTCAGTTTGTTAGAATGCAATCAGAACAGATTCCTAGAAAGTGAGCTAGTCCAGCATCAAGGCAGAACATCTGGATGTGTAACGAGAGGCTCTCGGAGATTCCTGGCTCAGATTATCGCCTAGAAGTGCTGTAGAATAGCTGGTCCACCTAACCTACAGACACAACTCGAACAGATTTCTCTGTCTGTTTGAGGCTCTGGCTCTCAGAGCCGCCGAGAAAGTTTAGTGCCGAGAATGCTTCAGTTTGTTAGAATGCAATCAGAACAGATTCCTAGAAAGTGAGCTAGTCCAGCATCAAGGCAGAACATCTGGATGTGTAACGAGAGGCTCTCGGAGATTCCTGGCTCAGATTATCGCCTAGAAGTGCTGTAGAATAGCTGGTCCACCTAACCTACAGACACAACTCGAACAGATTTCCCTGTCTGTTTGAGGCTCTGGCTCTTAGGTGGTCCACATAACCTACAGACACAACTGAAGCAGCTCTCTCAGTCTGTTTGAGGCTTTGGCTCTCAGTAGCTGGTCCACCTAACCTACAGACACAACTCGAACAGATTTCTCTGTCTGTTTGAGGCTCTGGCTCTCAGAGCCGCCGAGAAAGTTTAGTGCCGAGAATGCTTCAGTTTGTTAGAATGCAATCAGAACAGATTCCTAGAAAGTGAGCTAGTCCAGCATCAAGGCAGAACATCTGGATGTGTAACGAGAGGCTCTCGGAGATTCCTGGCTCAGATTATCGCCTAGAAGTGCTGTAGTATAGCTGGTCCACCTAACCTACAGACACAACTCGAACAGATTTCTCTGTCTGTTTAAGGCTCTGGCTCTCAGAGCCGCCGAGAAAGTTTAGTGCCGAGAATGCTTCAGTTTGTTAGAATGCAATCAGAACAGATTCCTAGAAAGTGAGCTAGTCCAGCATCAAGGCAGAACATCTGGATGTGTAACGAGAGGCTCTCGGAGATTCCTGGCTCAGATTATCGCCTAGAAGTGCTGTAGAATAGCTGGTCCACCTAACCTACAGACACAACTCGAACAGATTTCTCTGTCTGTTTGAGGCTCTGGCTCTCAGAGCCGCCGAGAAAGTTTAGTGCCGAGAATGCTTCAGTTTGTTAGAATGCAATCAGAACAGATTCCTAGAAAGTAAGCTAGTCCAGCATCAAGGCAGAACATCTGGATGTGTAACGAAAGTCTCTCGGAGACTCCTGGCTCAGATTATCGCCTAGAAGTGCTGTGGAGTAGCTGGTCCACCTAACCTACAGACACAACTCGAACAGATTTCTGTCTGTTTGAGGCTCTGGCTCTCAGAGCCGCCGAGAAAGTTTAGTGCCGAGAATGCTTCAGTTTGTTAGAATGCAATCAGAACAGATTCCTAGAAAGTGAGCTAGTCTAGTATCAAGGCAGAACATCTGGATGTGTAACGAGAGGCCCTCGGAGATTCCTGGCTCAGATTATCGCCTAGAAGTGCTGTAGAATAGCTGGTCCACCTAACCTACAGACACAACTCGAACAGATTTCTCTGTCTGTTTGAGGCTCTGGCTCTTAGGTGGTCCACATAACCTACAGACACAACTGAAGCAGCTCTCTCAGTCTGTTTGAGGCTTTGACTCACAGTAGCTGGTCCACCTAA
>NIVC01003899.1:12500-70860 GCA_002269645.1 Macrostomum lignano
CCGCAGCTGCAGGTCCATGAGGCGGGACTTCTCAGTGAGCCCCAGGAAGCGATAGGTGCGCTGGATGACGCTAAGGTTGGGGTTTTTGCAGCGATCACTGAAATTGATGATGAGTTCGCCCAGCTTCTGCAGCGGCAGCAGCAGCTCGCGCATCCACACGGACCGAGTGGCCGGATCCTCGCCGAGGATGCTGCTGTCCTGGCAGACGATATTCAAGATAAACACCAGGCCGATCTCGCAGTTCATCTGGCCCATCTGCACGAAGGCCTGCTCCAGGCACCGGATGTCCCGGGTCGCGTCGCCCAGCAGAAGTCGGCAATAGGCGGCGTCCTGGTGAGCGGCCACCAGCTCGGCCTTGCCGACGGCCTTCCGCAGAGCCTCCCGGGCCTTGTCTTGAGCCTCCTGGTTCCGCTTTCTATCCCAGTGCGAGTAATCCTCCTCAGCCAGAGCTGTGGCGTACTGCGATAGAAGCTGCTCATCGTCGGCCTGCGGGAGTGCAAACGGCTCGGCTGAATGAACCACCGTCCAGCATTTTGTAATTCCCCACCCTCCAGCATTGCAATTCCCCAGCATGTAGCATCGAGAATTCCCCACCCCACCCTCTAGCATTGTAAGTCCTAACCCTCCAGCATCCAGAATGCTCCACCTTCTAGCATCTAGAATTTCCCACCCTCCAGTATAGAGAATTCCCCACCCCCAGCATCGAGAATTCCTCACCCTCCAGCATCGAGAATTCCCCACTCTCCAGCATCAAGAATTCCCTAAAATCCAGCATCGAGAATTCCCTACCCTCCAGCATCGAGAATTCTCCACCCCACCCTCTAGCATTGTAATTCCCAACCCTCCAGCATCGAGAATGCTCCACCATGTAGCATCGTGAATTCTCCTCTCCAGCATTTACCTCGGAGGCGTACTTCCAGGCCTCATTGATGTAGCCGTGGTCGTACATAAACACGGCGGCTTCGCGCTTCTGATTCTCGGCAGCGTAGGCCGCCGCAGCCGACGGCAGCTCTTTGTGCTCAACAAAGAACATGACCCGCTCCTCCAGCGGCAGCGACTGCACCATCTTCTCCAGTTTCTCTTTGTTGTTCTCCCGGTTGTAGGCCTTGGCGCCGCGCAGCAGGATCACTTTGTCGTCGGGCAGCCTGGCCAGCTCGGCCTCCAGACGGGCGGCGTCGCCGGCGCAGCGCTGCTCGGCCTCCCGCTTGGCCTGCTGCCGGGCCTCGAACGCCTCAATGTAGAGCCGGTGCTGCAGCAGGTATTTGGCAGCTTGGGCGGCCCGGCCGGACAACTGCAGCGCCTCGGCTGCCCGGATGTAGTTCTGCGACTTGTCGAACACCTGCAGTGTCGCATCGAATGGGAAATTAAATAATTGAATTGATTAAAAAAATAGGACCAACTGTCTACCAGAATCTTCGCCTACTATCTAACAAAATCATCATCCGCCATCTACCAGAATCATCATCCGCCATCTACCAGAATCATCATCCGCCATCTACTAGAATCATCGTCTACCATCTACCAGAATCATCATCCGCCATCTACTAGAATCATCGTCTACCATCTACCAGAATCATCATCCGTCATCTACCAGAATAATCACCCGCTATCTACCAGAATCATCACCCGCTATCTACCAGAATCATCACCCGCTATCTACCAGAATCATCACCCGCTATCTACCAGAATCATCACCCGCTATCTAGCAGAATCATCACCCGCTATCTACCAGAATCATCATCCGCTATCTACCAGAATCATCATCCGATATCTACCAGAATCATCATCCGCTATCTACCAGAATCATCACCCGCTATCTACCCGAATCATCACCCGCTATCTACCAGAATCATCACCCGCTATCTACCAGAATCATCATCCGCTATCTACCAAAATCATCATCCGCCATCTACTAGAATCATCGTCTACCATCTACCAGAATCATCACCCGCTATCTACCAGAATCATCACCCGCTATCTACCAGAATCACCATCTGCTATCTACCAGAATCATCATCCGCTATCTACCAGAATCATCACCCGCTATCTAGCAGAATCATCACCCGCCATCTACCAGAATCATCACCCGCTATCTAGCAGAATCATCATCCGCTATCTACCACAATCATCAACCGCTATCTACCAGAATCATCACCCGCTATCTACCAGAATCATCATCTGCTATCTAGCAGAATCATCACCCGCTATCTAGCAGAATCATCACCCGCTATCTACCAGAATCATCACCCGCTATCTACCAGAATCATCATCCGCTATTTACCAGAATCATCATCCGCTATCTACCAGAATCATCACCCGCTATCTAGCAGAATCATCACCCGCCATCTACCAGAATCATCACCCGCTATCTAGCAGAATCATCATCCGCTATCTACCACAATCATCAACCGCTATCTACCAGAATCATCACCCGCTATCTACCAGAATCATCATCCGCTATCTACCAGAATCATCACCCGCTATCTACCAGAATCATCACCCGCTATCTACCAGAATCATCACCCGCTATCTAGCAGAATCATCACCCGCCATCTACCAGAATCATCATCAGCTATCATGGGTGTTAGGCCATACACATCTAAAAGTGCAGACATCACACCATGCACGCGCTCACCCTGAACACGCGGTTATATTGGCCCAACAGCTGAAACAGGTTTGCCGCTAGCAGAGGCTGCCGGCCGTGCTCAAGACACTTGGCCGCCTGCTCAATCCAGCCGAGTTTCAAATAGATCCTAGCGGCCGATACGAAATCCTCGCGCTGCTGCTTCGGCTCGGTGAGTTTCAGAGCCCGCAAAGCCTTGCCATTAGCTTCGGCCAGTTGTTTGAGATCGGCGTCGCCTGACCGATTATAGCACTTGGCGGCCAGGTCGAACAGGCGCCTGCAGTAGAACTCGTGGCCTTTGGCGCGCCACTGCTCCGGACTGGAGGTGGCGGCGAAACCGTCGGCGCATTCCAGCGACAGCTCAAGCGACTCGCTGCCCGTGGCAACCACGTTAACGACCTTGAGGTGGGCGTCAAAGTGTATTGTATTTTTAATAGAGAATTTCAGGCCGAGTAAAGGACACTACACTGACAAATTGGTTGTTGTAGCCAGCTTCCAGCCCAGGGACCTCTGTAGTTTGCGCCTCGGTAGCTGGTTGTGCCCCCCTCTGTAGCTGGTTGTGAACCCTCTGTAGCAGGCTGTGCCCCCTCTGTAGCTGGTTGTGCTCCCTCTGTAGCTGGTTGTGCCCTCCTCTGTAGCTGGTTGTGAACCCTCTGTAGCTGGTTGTGCCCCCTTCTGTAGCTGGTTGCGCCCCCTTCTGTAGCTGGTTGTGCCCCCTCTGTAGCAGGTTGTGCCCCCTCTGTAGCTGGTTGTGCCCCCCCCTCTGTAGCTGGTTGTGCCCCCCTCTGTAACTGGTTGTGCCTCTCTGTAGCTGGTTGTGCCCCCTCTGTAGCTGGTTGTGAACCCTCTGTAGCAGGTTGTGCCCCCTCTGTAGCTGGTTGTGCCCCCCCCTCTGTAGCAGGTTGTGCCCCCCTCTGTAACTGGTTGTGTCCCCTCTGTAGCTGGTTGTGCCCCCTCCGTAGCTGGTTGTGCCCCCCTCTGTAGCTGGTTGTGCCCCCTCTGTAGCTGGTTGTGCCCCCTCTGTAGCTGGTTGTGCCCCCTCCGTAGCTGGTTGTGCCTCCCCCGTAGCTGGTTGTGCCCCCCTCTGTAGCTGGTTGTGCCCCCTCTGTAGCTGGTTGTGCCCCCTCTGTAGCTGGTTGTGAACCCTCTGTAGCAGGTTGTGCCCCCTCTGTAGCTGGTTGTGCCCCCCTCTGTAGCTGATTGTGCCCCCTCTGTAGCTGGTTGTGCCCCCCTCCGTAGCTGGTTGTGCCCCCTCTGTAGCTGGTTGTGCCCCCTCTGTAGCTGGTTGTGCCCCCTCTGTAGCTGGTTGTGCCCCCCTCCGTAGCTGGTTGTGCCCCCTCCGTAGCTGGATGTGCGCCCCTCTGTAGCCTATCTGAGCGCAGGCACATACGGGCTGGAGCTAACCTGCATAGTTTTGAAGAACTCAAACATCGGCTTGCGAACTTCAACATCTTCGTCAAAAATCCACACGTTCACTCTGGCCCTGGTGACCGCCGTGTACAGGTGCTTGAGCACGCTATTAAGTATCTTGTGCTCGCCGGCGCTGAACTCAATTGGCCGGCTGGACCGCTTGGCGTACTCTGCAAGGTCCAGCTGCTTCAGCAGGGCGCCGGGCGTAGCGGCGGTGCTGCCGCCGGCTCCATTGGTGGAGGCCGCCTCGCTGACTAAGTCGCGCAGAACTGCGCTTGCAACCCGCCAATCCTGTGAAGGGTTGTGGGAAATAGATTTATTGGGTAGAGCGGGTAGATTTATTAGGTAGAGCGGGTATATTTATTTGGGTAGAGCGGGTAGACTTATTTGGGTAGAGCGGGTAGATTAATTTGGGTAGAGCGGGTAGACTAATTTGGGTAGAGCGGGTAGATTTATTTGGTAGAGCGGGTAGATTTATTTGGGTAGAGCGGGTAGATTAATTTGGGTAGAGCGGGTAGACTAATTTGGGTAGAGCGGGTAGACTAATTTGGGTAGAGCGGGTAGACTAATTTGGGTAGAGCGGGTAGACTAATTTGGGTAGAGCGGGTAGACTAATTTGGGTAGAGCGGGTAGACTAATTTGGGTAGAGCGGGTAGACTAATTTGGGTAGAGCGGGTAGACTAATTTGGGTAGAGCGGGTAGACTAATTTGGGTAGAGCGGGTAGACTAATTTGGGTAGAGCGGGTAGACTAATTTGGGTAGAGCGGGTAGACTAATTTGGGTAGAGCGGGTAGACTAATTTGGGTAGAGCGGGTAGACTAATTTGGGTAGAGCGGGTAGATTTATTTGGGTAGAGCGGGTAGACTAATTTGGGTAGAGCGGGTAGACTAATTTAGGTAGAGCGGGTAGACTTATTTGGGTAGAGCGGATAGATTACAATGAGTGAAGGAAAACCTTTGAGAGTAAGTGAGTGTTTCGTAGGTAGAGAACAATATCTAATCTAACCTTTTCACTGGCGGGCGAGTCCTTGAAGAAGTTGTACAGCAGCACGTCATCAAATTCGAGGCCCTTGGACTCGTACACGGTGAGCACCAGGGCGATGGACAGCTCGGGCACATTCTCAACTAGATAGCGCCTGGCCTCATCGCTGGCCACAATAATAGCCTGATGGGCGCCAAAGTCGATGTGCGCGTTGCTCTTGCGCCTGGCGCCCTGCAGCAGGAAGGCCAAGTCGGTGGCAGAGCAGGACTCAATAAGCACGGGCTTGGGCCCGGGGAACAGGCCCATGTCCGGCTCAAGCGGGTCGAACGTGCTGGGGAACAGGCGGCCCAGCAGCAGGATAACGCAGGAGGCCAGGCCCAGAATGCCCGAGTGGCTTCTGTAGTTGTGCGTCAGCACCTGCAGCCCGTCCGGCATGCGTAGCGCCCCGGTGGCGCCCTGCGACTGCAGGCCCCGCCTAGCGTGATGGAACAGAGTCTTCAAGTCGGTGAATCGGAACGACACGCCACGCATGATGCTCTGCGCGGTGTCGCCGGTGAAGAACATCCTGTTGGGGTCCTGGCAGCAGCGGAGCAGGAGGCTCAGCTCGGCCTGAGTGAAGTCCTGCGTCTCGTCAACAAAGATCGCGTGCAGAGCCCAGTCCTCTTCGGGCGACGGAGCGGCTGACTCGGCCAGCCAGACGGTCTGGCGGCGGTACAGACAGGCCACCAAGTCGTTCATGTCGAACAGTCCCAGGTCACGCAGCAGGCGCTGGTACTCTTCAAACAGTCGGTAAACTCGTTCGCGCGAATCGGCAAACTCGGGCGCGCGTTTCTTGCCGAGCTCGCGGTACTTGGCCAGCGACAGGAAGCCGCCTGGCGAGTTCAAGGCCTCTACAGAGCCTTTGATGAAGGACACCAGCTCTGTCCAAACCAGGCTGGGCTGCAGACCCGAGCGCAGCTTGCTGGGCAGCTTCTCCCACAGGCTGGTTGAGAACAACTCGTAGGTGACCTCGCGCCGCCTGTCCTCCAGCTGCTGCGGCGCCGGATTCTGCTGATCCGCGTTGGCGCCGCCCGCTCCGGCAACGTCGGCACCGCCTTCGACGCCGCCGCCATCGGCGTTGCCGTCATCGTAGTAGTTGGCCGCGTCAAACAGATCGTCGGCGGTGGAGTCCAGCAGGAACTCGATGTCCGCCTCCTCATCCTCCCAGCCCGGCACCTGAGCGTGGAAAATTGCGAGCACAGTATGATCGATGTACAGAATGACCTCCGATCTAGTATGACCGATTTACTAAATAACCCCCTCCCCCATCTCAATATGACCGAACCATTAAATGACCACTACTTCAATATGACCGATGCACTCAATGACCCGCAGTTTCAAATGAACAGCATCTTAGTTATGACCAAATCTAGATGGCCTTCAGTTCAGTTATGACCAAATCTAGATGACCTTCAGTTCAGTTATGACCAAATCTAGATGACCTTCAGTTCAGTTATGACCAAATCTAGATGACCTTCAGTTCAGTTATGACCAAATCTAGATGGCCTTCAGTTCAGTTATGACCAAATCTAGATGACCTTCAGTTTAGTTATGACCAAATCTAGATGACCTTCAAGTTCAGATATGACCAAATCTAGATGACCTTCAGTTCAGTTATGACCAAATCTAGATGACCTATGATTTAGTATGACCAGAAGCTGTCCTACTAAGCTGCCAAAACGCTCACCTTCTTGGCCAGACTGCCGTCCTCGTTGCGCTGAAAGAACGGCTGACCGGGCAGACTGGCGTCCAGCAGCATCCACAGCTGCTTGGAGCTGACAAACATGGGGAAATGACCGGAATTGGCCACCTGCAGCCGGTTTGGCAGTTCGAACTCCGGCTCCGGCAGCTCGGCGTCCCGCAGGCCGGCGCACAGATCGTAGAAGTTTTTGCGGACCTCTCGGCACAGCACCGGGTTTTTAGTGACGAACAGCTGGCGAAGATGGTCGAACTGCGGCTCCGGCGCGTCCTCATTGTCGGAACCGACGTCGACGGCTGAAGACGCGACTGCGGCGGCCTCCTCTTCGTAGGTGTCGGTGGCATCGCTGTTGGTTGTGCGATTCCGGTTCCTGACGCGGCCGCGGTGCCGGCCTCTGTGCCGCTGGTCGGCCTCGCCGCCGGCCGCATCGCCAGCGTCATCGGCGGCGTCCGCGTCCTCGTCAGACTGGGCGCCATCGTCGGCGGCGTCGGGATCGACCTTTGATAGTTCGAGGGCGACGACCTTCGAGGATTTATCATTTTTCAAACATCCCACTGACCCACTGCTAACTGACTCCCTCCATGACATACTGCTGACTAGTCAAATGACCCACTAATGACCGACCCAATCGATGAATGAACCACCTGCTAACTGACCCTCTGATTCTGACCCACTGCTGACTGCCCGTTCTATTACTAATGAGGCATTCACTCGATGGCCCACTGAACGCCTGCCTCATTCTATGACCCACTGATGACTGACCCATTCTATGACCCACTGATGACTGACCCATTCTATGACCCACTGATGACTGGCTCATTTTATGACCCACTGATGACTGGCTCATTTTATGACCCACTGATGACTGGCTCTTTTTTTGACAAACTGATGACTGACCCATTCTATGACCCACTGATGACTGACCCATTCTATGACCCACTGATGACTGACCCATTCTATGACCCACTGATGACTGACCCATTCTATGACCAACTGATGACTGACCCATTCTATGACCCACTGATGACTGACCCATTCTATGACCAACTGATGACTGGCTCTTTTTTGACCAACTGATGACTGACCCATTCTATGACCCACTGATGACTGGCTCATTTTATGACCCACTGATGATTGACCCATTCTATGACCCACTGATGACTGACCCATTCTATGACCCACTGATGACTGGCTCATTTTATGACCCACTGATGACTGGCTCTTTTTTTGACCAACTGATGACTGACCCATTCTATGACCCACTGATGACTGACCCATTCTATGACCCACTGATGACTGACCCATTCTATGACCAACTGATGACTGACCCATTCTATGACCCACTGATGACTGACCCATTCTATGACCAACTGATGACTGACCCATTCTATGACCCACTGATGACTGACCCATTCTATGACCCACTGATGACTGACCCATTCTATGACCAACTGATGACTGACCCATTCTATGACCCACTGATGACTGACCCATTCTATGACCCACTGATGACTGACCCGTTCTATGACCCACTGATGACTGACCCATTCTATGACCCACTGATGACTGACCTATTTTATGACCCGCTGATGACTGATTGACTGACCATTCTATGACTCAATCGTGGCAAAAGCTCTCAAACGCACCAGTCTGTACAGGCGGCGCCGCGGGATAATCGGGTTGGCCTCCGAGCGGACCTGCCGCCAATAGTCGGAAAATTCGGAGAACATTCTAAACACGCAGCAAGTTGTCTTGCCTGTGCCGCTCCGACCAATGAGCAGCACCGGAGACTCGGAGCTCAGCTCGATGATTGCGTGCTCCTGCTCGGTGACACGGAACGGCAGATCAATTCTCGCCTCGCCAGTGAGAATATCGGCAATGAGGCTGGCGTCCCAGCTATAGAACTTCATCATGTGATACTCGGTCTCCTTGGAGGCGCCAGGCGGCTGGAAACGGACGAGGTCGGAGGACCCGCCGCCGCCGCCGCCAGAAACGACACTGTAGGTGCGCGGCAGGATGCGGCCAGCATTAGCGGCGTTGTCGCGGGCTAAAGCCGAGGCGGCTGCGGCTGCGGAGTTCAACTCGCGGGCAAGCGCGCAGGCGGCGCCACGCTTGTGCGCGGTGATCGCCCTGGTGATCTCCTCGGCTAGAGCTTCCGAGGATTCCACGATGGCCCACAGGCGCAGCACGTCGCAATAAATTCGGCCCTGCGGACCGGACCGCTTCGGGCTGAAGGTGACGGCCCGCTCCCACAGCAGGCTGGCCTGGCCGCCCAGGCTGGTCTGGTAGAACTGCAAGCCCAGACCGGCGGCCGACTCCGGCAGGCGGACCGGCTTAGCCAGAGAGCGCCAGCCGCGCCCGCTGGCCAGTTTTAATAGGCGCCTAGCCAATCGGCGCCTCAGTTGGCGCCACGTGTTCCGACGGCGCCGAAGAGCGTTCCATAGTTCCACCTGTAGGCATATTAGGCATTAAAAGGGGGTTGTAGCGTCGGACTCACCACTGAAAGGTCGGGGGTTCGATTCCCTATCTACTTGGAACAATTTGTGGCCTTGAGCAAGACACTTAACTCTGCATTGTTTCAGTTCACCCAGCTGTAGAGTGTGCACCAGCATTAGCTGGGGTAATTGAGGCTGTGTGGCGACCCCCCTCCCCCAGTCCTTGGACTGAACAGCCGGACGCAGCCTTCAGATGCGCCGTGCAATAGCTGCGGCTGAGCTGTCGGTTGCACATCTGGCCCAATTGGGGCAGGTGTAATCAATTATTATTATTTAGACATACATGTACGAGTTCATCGAACCGCTGCAAGGTGACCAAGTGTACTGCAATAGCACAGAACATGTACAGCAGGGGTCGGCAAATGCAGCCCGCAAAGCCTCTCTATCCGGCCCTCGGGTCCTTTGAAACTTCACAATAGCAATCCGGCCCGCTCAATTTCTATCTCTTCTCAGCGCTCTTCTCTCTAATCTCCTCTCTTCCTCTCTCCTAGTCTCTAGGCAAGAAAAGTACGCACACTGCGCCCTGAGGGTTGGCCCTCGTGTGTCCTACTAGTAGACAGATTTCCGCGCGCTGAATCGAACCCGGGACTTAATTACAAGAACCGGACACTCCGGTAAGCAACTCTGCCATCCCATCCCCAGCCTCACCGTGCATTCGATCTCCCAGTCGAGCTCAGCTCCATCGCGCACCATCAGCGCGCTCGCCTCAACGCCAGCCTCGTCGTCGCTGCCGACCACTTCGTCCGTAGGCGACGCCTGCCGATCATTGCCGCCAACAATGTCCTTCTCTTCGTCGGCTTCGTCCTCCTCTTCTTCCTCGGCGTCCGACTCTTCCGGCGGCGCGATGTCGCGCGGGTTCGGCGCGCGCACGGCATTCCGAGTCCGATCGACAATGTCGTCCTTGGTGAGCCGGTCCAGCTGGCGGTGGAACCACTGCAGAGTCTGCTCGAACTGCGACTGCGGCGTCTGCTGCAAACTCTCGTCCAGCTGCTTCTGCTGCTGTTGTTGTTGCTTCTGCAGTTGCTTCTGCTGCTTCGACGTCAACGGTAGATCGCTGCCCACTGACGGCTTGCCAGACCCCGACGCCATGGAGCCGGAGGCCTCGCTGCCGCTGTCAGCGTCGCTCTCGTCGCCAGACGCGTCATCGTCGGCGCCCAAATCTGGTCGGGAGTCGACGGGCTCCGGCTCGGGGAATCTGGCGGCCGCCTGGGTCAGCTGCATCACCAGCTGGGCGCGGTCGCGGCGGCGGACGGACCGGCAGATAGCCTTGGGGGGGGGAGCGAGAGAGCAGTGTCCAATGCCATCGGGTTATGTAAACAGACAACTATTGCAAGCTTTTGGGGATAAGCTAATGGGGAAAATGGGGATTTCGATCGGCCGGATAAACCGTTGGGGATAATGAGGATTCCGATCGGTGGGATAAATCATTAGGGATAATGGTGATTTCGATCGGTCGGATAAACCATTGGGATAATGGGATCCTGATCGGTGGGATAAACCATTGGGGATAATGGGGATTTTAATCGGTGGGATAAATCATTGATGATACGTAATGAGTATCCCGATTGATGGGATAAACCTTCGAGGATAATAAGGATTTCGATCGACCGGAAAACCATTGGGGAAAATGAGGATTCCGATCGGCCAGATAAACCATTAGGGATAATGTGAGGATTCCGACCGGTGGGATAAATCATTGGAGACAATGGGGATCCTGATCGGTGGGATAAATCATTGGGGACAATGGGGATCCTGATCGGTGGGATAAATCATTGGGGACAATGGGGATCCTGATCGGTGGGATAAATCATTGGGGATAATGGGATCCTGATCGGTGGGATTTAGCAACTGATAGTTATCATCCTTTGATTCATCCGTTGGGATAATCTAGATTGGATTTATCAATGGGGATAAATGAGGATAATAACAAATCCCAGCAGTCTCGCTCACCTGCAGAGCAGTCTGCCTGGCCTTATTTCGCAGATTCGGATTAGCATCGGTGAGTTCGGCAATTTTGCGCACAGCCTCAATGGAGTGACGGCTCCGGGTGGCGGCGGCAGTGTGATACAGAGTGTTGCCGTCCCGGTCGCGCAGACAGGGGTCCAGCTGCGGGTGGGACTCCGGGTCCGATTTGTACAGGTCGAGCAGGTGCTCGAACAGTTCAAAGTAGCCGGGCTCAATGTCCAGGGCAACGATGAGCGCCTTGTACAGAGGATTTTCGCCGAGACAGTCGGGGCCGAGCAGGCCGCGCTGCATCAGCTGCGGCAGGTCGCGAGCGAAGCCCTGGCGCTGCTGGCTGGACAGCTCGGACATCTCCATGCCGGACAGGTCGCACAGGGCGCCGGCCCGCCTCAGCAGGTCCACTAGCTCCAGCCGCTTGGTCTGGTCGCCGCGCTGGTAGCCAGACATGAGCAGGTCCTGGTTTGGAGGGATCAGAGGCTTTTATATCCCGAAAATCTCAACTGTTCGACCATTGCATCCAGATAATCCCATATTACCTACTTCGGAATATTATTACTCACAATTACTCATTTATAATATTACTCACATACTGATAAGAGAATCTCACATGCTGATAAGAGAATCTCACATACTGATAAGAGAATCTCACATCCTGATAAGAGAATCTCACATCCTGATAAGAGAATCTCACATGCTGATAAGAGAATCTCACATCCTGATAAGAGAATCTCACATCCTGATAAGAGAATCTCACATACTAACAATAGAATCTCACATACTAACAATAGAATCTCACACACCCCAGTTACTAAATTCACCGATCTCAGTCCCCCAATTTCCCTCACCTGCAGCCTGGCAGATGCGGCAACATTGCCCCGCCTGGCGTCCTCCACCACAGCCTCAACGGTGTGCACTCCCAGGTACAGCCGCAGTCCGTGCTCCAGCGTCGGTTTCAAATTCGTGTCGGGATTGACCGACGCGGCGCTGCCAAAATAACACTTCAGCAGCACGTGAATGGACTTCCAACACTTGAAAGTGCCGTCCTCGGCCGTGTTGGTGTCCAGGGTGATGAGGCCGTGTAGTAAACAAGCCAGCAGAGCGGCCGGACTCAGCAGCTGGTCAGTTATGAACCTGGCCGAGATGAGATCGCTCTGCGACAGCAGCTCCAACAGGTCCGGCAGCAATCGGCCAATGAGGTCGGCGTGCGACTTGCTGAACTGCCGCTTGTGATCCTCGTGCAGCAGGGCGCCGAAAAAGCGCAGCAATTCTTCGCGCTTTGGAAAGTTGCGATGCTTCTCCAGGCTTTTCTCGCACGGCTGCAGAAATAAGCGGATTTTTTCTGGTTCCGTCTATCCCAAAACTTATTCCGGTTTCTTCTATCCCAAAACTACTTCCGGTTCCGTCTATCCCAAAACTACTTCCGGTTCCGTCTATCCCGAAACTGCTTCCGGTTCTGTCTATCCCGAAACTGCTTCCGGTTCCGTCTATCCCGAAACTGCTTCCGGTTATGTTTATCCCGAAACTACTTCCGGTTCCGTCTATCCAAAAAAACTTCTTCCGGTTTCTTCTATCCCAAAACTACTTCCGGTTCCGTCTATCCCGAAACTACTTCCGGTTCCGTCTATCCCGAAACTACTTCCGGTTCCGTCTATCCAAAAAACTTCTTCCGGTTTCCTCTATCCCAAAACTACTTCCGGTTCCGTCTATCCCCAAATCCAAATCTACTTTAAGTTCCGTTTATCCAAAAACTACTTCCGGTTCCGTTTATCCAAAAACTACTTCCGGTTCCGTCTATACCAAAACTACTTCCGGTTCCGCCTATATCAAAACTACTTCCGGCTTCGTCTAACCCCCAAAACTCCTTCCAGTTTCGTTTAACTAGTCTCAATATGTCAGCGTTACCTGGCAGAGGTAGGCGCCGCCTCCGTCGCCGGAGATATTATTAGCAGCATCGGCAATGAGAAGCTCGGTGCGCTTAGGATGCACGCCGAGACGCTGAGCAAAATAATAGAACCAGCAGTTGGAGACACGATCGCAGGGATCAGTGTAATTTAAGCAGGTCTCCGGGTACTGCAAGTAGCCGTACTCTATATCAGACGGCTTATAGTAATCGACCGCTTTGTGGCCTTTTTTATTTAAAGCTTGTGGATCAACGTGCCCGTATCTGCAGGATTATGAGAGTTTACGACTGCATTGAAGTTAAGCATTTTTATCTTCATGGCTTTTGATACTACTTTCGAGTAGTTTTTATGTACAATGCTAATAGCTTCTCCATAAATGGGACTACGAGTAGTAACAATAGGCTACTAATAGTAGAGGTGAATAAAAAGCTACTCATAGTAGATGTGACTAATAGGCTACTCATAGTAGAGGTGACTAATAGGCTACTCATATCAGATGTGACTAAAAATTAAGCATATGCCATACTAAAAGGCAGTCCTCACCTAACCAGCAGTTGAATAGCGGTGCAAGCAAACTCCTTGGAGTATTTGCAGCCAAAAATTTCACCGGCCTCCCTGGCCGCCCCAATTAAATGCAGAAGAGTGTCGCCAGTTTTGTCTGCCGACCGGGGCCGATGGAAGTAGAACAGAAATCTGTACAGATCTAGCGAGCCCGTCTGCATGGCCCGAGTGATTGACGTGTGAAAGCAGGTATTGCCGAGGTGACCTGCGAGGTAAGCCACTTAGTATTATTATGCATGAGTAATACATACAGTTTAACAGGGCCCGGGTGGACCATTCTCAAGGTTAGAGATGGACCATTCTCAAGGTTAGAGATGGAACATTCTTAAGGTTAGAGATGGACCATTCTCAAGGTTAGAGATGGACCATTCTCAAGGTTAGAGATGGACCATTCTCAAGGTTAGAGATGGACCATTCTCAAGGTTAGAGATGGACCATTCTCAAGGTTAGAGATGGACCATTCTCAAGGTAAGAGATGGACCATTCTCAAGGTTAGAGATGGACCATTCTCAAGGTTAGAGATGGACCATTCTTAAGGTTAGAGATGGACCATTCTCAAGGTAAGAGATGGACCATTCTCAAGGTTAGAGATGGACCATTCTCAAGGTTAGAGATGGACCATTCTCAAGGTTAGAGATGGACCATTCTCAAGGTTAAAGATGGACCATTCTCAATGGTAGAGAATAGATCATTCTAAATGGTAGAGAATAGACCATTCTTAAGGGTAGAGAATAGATCATTCTCAATGGTAGAGAACGGACCATTTTCAATGGTAGAGAATAGATCATTCTAAATGGTAGAGAATAGACCATTCTTAAGGGCAGAGAATAGATCATTCTCAATGGTAGAGAAGGAACCATTTTCAATGGTAGAGAATAGAACTAATAAAGAGAATAGATAGAAGATTCTAAAGGGTAGAAAGAGTGAGATAGAGGATTCTATTCAAACTCTCAAAGGCAGGGGATGTGACGGCCAAAGCTGTCAGACAGACTCCCTCACCAGTTAGCGATGAGCTGGGTTCGAGTCCCAGCAGGCAGAATAAAACCAGCAGCCGCTCTCCGTATCGCTTCCACTGCGCGGCCGGCAGCGCCAGCAGGTCCTTAGTTAGCGCCGAGCGGCACAGGCGCATCCGATCCGAGCGCAGAGGCTCCAGCGCCGGCCCGGAGAACTGGTGCTCAGCCGAACCGAAAGCCAGCAGCTGGCACAGCGCCAAATAATTGCGACTAGCCAGGTGATGCTGTACAACTGGCGACCAGATTGCCGCGTCGCGAACTTTTACAGCCGACCGAAGGAAGGCTTTGCGCAGGGCAACTAGCAGCGAGCGCTGGTTGCTGCCGCCGTCACCGCCGCCGCTGCCGCCGCTGTCCAGTAGGGCGGCGATCTCGGTGAGCACGCTGCTCAACAGCGGGCGAGAGGACTCGCCGAGCAACTTCAACGCGCCGGAATCAGCCAGGCCGGTCAGGTAGGCGCGCGCTGCCAGCTTGGCAGCGTCGCCAGCCAACAAAGTCATCGAGCTGGTGGCGCCGCCGCCCCGACGCCGAGCGCCAGCGGAGCCGGCAGCCGAGGCTGAGGCCGATTTCGCCAGCAGAAGGTGGCCGGCCAGCAGGTGCAAGACTGGAGGCGCATTGTCTGAAAATTTCACACCCAGACTGACGGCGCGGGACGCCTCCTGATGGCCAGCCAGAGTGCAGGCGGCCGGCGTGGTGTAGCAGGAGCCGATCTTGTAACCGGGCTGGGTTCGAGATCGGGGAGGGTTGGCGACTCAGATTGCACTCAATTTAAAAAGCACCGCGCCTATACTGCCTTGAGACAGTTTCAATTAGGACTAATGCAGTTTCTTAAATTTATAAATCTCACCCTTTAAGTATCAATCTCACTCATTAAATGTCAATCTTAACCATTAGATATCAATCTCATCCCTCAAATATCAATTTCACCCGTCAAATATCAATCACACCTCTAAGTATCAATCTCACCCCTCAAATATCAATCTCACCCCTCAAATATAAATCTCACCCCTCAAATATCAATCTCACCCCTCAAATATAAATCTCACCCCTCAAATATCAATCTCACCCCTCAAATATAAATCTCACCCCTAAAATATCAATCTCACCCGTCAAATATCATATCAATCACACCCCTTAAGTACCGATCTCATCCCTTAAATATCAATCTCACCTGTCAAATATCAATCACACCCGTCAAATATCAATCACACCCGTGAAATATCAATCTCACCCTATAAATATTAATCTCACCCATTAAATATCAATGTCACCCATGAAATATCAATCTCAAACCTTTAGTGTTGATTTCACCCTCTAAATATCAATCGCAACCTTCCCTAAACACCCACAGCTTCAGTACCTGCGTATGGGGCGCCAGCGTGAGCGCCAGGCGCGTCAGCGACTCGGCCACCCGAGCTCGAAAAGCCGGCTCGGTGACCCGATCCGGGGTCAGCGACGGCCAGACCTGGTCAAACATGCTGGCATTCCAGCCGCCGCCGCCCTTGACTGACAGATTTTCAACAACTTTGACAAGTTCAGACTGGCGCAGCGACTGGGCGCCGCTCCCCCCAGCCAGGTCGATGAGGTAGGCCGGGTCGCTGAACGGGGCGGCCAGCTCAATGGACGGGCCGGTCTGGCGTCGGAGCTCGGCCAGGGTGAAGGCCAGCTGCGGTCGGCGCTGCTGCCGTTTCAGCTCGGCTAGGAGGCAGTTCCAGGAGGCGCTGGACAGGCCCAGCTGCTGAATGCCGCCGTTGCTGGGGCCGTTAGCTGACTCAACCGCGGTCCCATTCTTTCTCAACTGGCTCGAATAACCAGCTGGGGCGGCCGTTTCCAGGTAATCCATGTACATCTCAACGGCAGAACTCGCGCTGAACTCGTCGCGAGGAAATTCACAGTTGGCGAAGCAGGCGACGATGACGCGAGGCGCATAGTCGAACAGGCCGATGTCCTTGTGAATCTGGGCCAGCCAGTGGTAGGACTGGCGATGCGGGGGCGGGGTAGGCTATGTTTGATTAGGAGATTTTGAGAGGGGATCATAGAGGGGAGATTTTCACTAGGGGGATAACAGAGGGGAGATTTTTACTAGGGGGATAACAGAGGGGAGATTTTTACTAGGGGGGATAACAGAGGAGAGATTTTCACTAGGGGGATAACAGAGGGAAGATTCTCACTAGAGGGGATAACAGAGGGGAGATTTTCACTAGGGGGATAACAGAGGGGAGATTTTCACTAGGGAGAGATAGCAGATGGGATATTTTCACTAGGGGGGATAACAGAGGGGAGATTTTCACTAGGGGGATAACAGAGGGGAGATTTTCACTAGGGGGATAACAGAGGGGAGATTTTCACTAGGGAGAGATAGCAGATGGGATATTTTCACTAGGGGGGATAACAGAGGGGAGATTTTCACTAGGGGGATAACAGAGGGGAGATTTTCACTAGGGGGATAACAGAGGGGAGATTTTCACTAGGGGGATAACAGAGGGGAGATTTTCACTAGGGGGGATAACAGAGGGGAGATTTTCACTAGGGGGATAACAGAGTGGGATATTTTCACTAGGGGGGATAACAGAGGGGAGATTTTCACTAGGGGGATAACAGAGGGGAGATTTTCACTAGGGGGATAACAGAGGGGAGATTTTCACTAGGGGGGATAACAGAGGGGAGATTTTCACTAGGGGGGATAACAGAGGGGAGATTCTCACTAGGGGGGTAACAGAGTGGAGATTTTTCCTAGGGGGGGGGGTAACAGAGGGGAGATTTTGAAGGGGAGATTTTACTAGAAGGGATAACATAGGGGAGATTTTCACTAGGTGGATAATATCCTAGGGGAGATTTTACATTTTGGGACACTAATGCTATAAGCAGTTAGACCCTTGGGCACATTTGCGTGTAAGCTACTGTCAGTTCAGTAGAAAGTTTAGTTAGAATAACTTTAATGTATTCCAGCTACTCATTTATTGGCCCTCTTAATCCCCAAGCCAAGCATAGCATTCCTCGGCATTCCAGCCTAAACTGCCGCGCACATTGTTAGTACCACTAGACGGTTTTTTACGCCTTCAAGCCGCTTACAGAGACAGACACTGCTCTGCCAGGCCAAGCCAATTAAAAGTTCAAACTAAGCAACAGCAATCCAGCCTTACTCGCCAGTACTTCTTGTCGCATTTAAGCGCATTCAGGGCATCCTCGAACGCCGAATGCATTGCCGAGAGCTTGCGCCAACAGGCAGCCCTGTTGCACAGGACCTTAGCCTTGGCGGTCTTGTCCTTGGTAGTCTTGTCAATCAGGCCGACGCAGAAGGAGTAGAGCAGCAGAGCCGGGTGAAAGTCATCCCGGCGGAAATAATCGTTCCCTCTGTCGCGAAAGAATTTGTCATCAAATTGAAACTGCTGCTGCATGGCTAGGCCGGCTTGGGCATGAATGTACATTTAAGCCACGTATTTTAGTGACAGTCTGACTGATTTGAATTATGCTTTCTATAAATCAGGCTAATGATATTTTCCATGGCCAATATCATAGTCGGTGCAGTCAGGACTTACAATGCCTTAAAATTGGGAATACTTTATTGATTTTTAGCATGTCAAGCGCCGAGCATGTCCATTTAGCATGGAAGTAAAGTTTGGAAAGTAATAAATTCAATAGAACTAAGATAACATATAGAACAAATATGTAAGAATCTGATATCCTTTACAGTGTTGTCTACTATCTAAAATGATCTGAAAAATGAACATACTTTGAAATTTTATTTGTAGCCATGTAGCCAGTTAGCTAGCTAGACTGACTGCTCTAAGTGAAAGTACCAATTTACCTTTGATTGGGCAACATCTCACTTTATCACTTACTATACATTATACCTAAGTAAATTATGCCACCTCTCTTCACTTTACTTAACTTAGCCTCACCCTATGTGCCCAAAATAGTTAATTTACTTATTAATTTTTATAAAAAAAGAAAAAAAATTGTTATTTGACCTAAATTGATCTAATTATTTTGCTTTTAATTGATGTAAATATGAAGTATTTCTCATATTTTATATAAAAGTACACAACTATTTCATAAATTTCAAAGAAATTTTATTTGTTTATATTTTCAAAATTTCAATTGTATCACTAGCAAACTATCAGACTATTTGGCAAATTGAATTTTTTTGGAAGTTATAGGAAGTTATAGGAACTTTTTGGAAGTTATAGAAGTCTAATAAGTATTAAAAAATATTGGCTTATTGTCGAATGATTATTACCCAAAAGGTATTGCCAATAGTATACAAGCATTATATTGAGCATTATTTTTTGCTCAATTCAAGGCTGCCTAGTGAAATTTTTTAAATATATGTTATTGTTCTTCTGGTCTCTCACTTTTATGGGTCTATGTCTATTTCACATATCAATGTGAGAGCCAAATAACTGAGGCAGCAGATTCAACTGACTTTTCCTGATGATGCAAACACTTGATGGTAACTTACTGACCATTGTATTTGATGGTCACAATCTTGAGATGTTATCTTACAAAATATAATATCTAAGATGGAACTCCAAATAAGAAGCTCATTTTGTTCAAATTCCAAGGAGTTTCTAATTGTTTGGGTGAACTGAAGGTTCAGTCTATTGTGGAACGTGGGTTGGTTGTTGTTTTGGTTTTAGTGAGTCAATTTATCAGTTTTAGTATTTGGGTTGAGACCCTAACTGCGTCAATCAAAAGTAGTCAGAGTAGGTATGTTAGAGTAGTGAGAAGGGAAAAGAGAAGACAACAGGGAGGCGAGGTGAGCTTCTTAGCTTCTTGCTTGGTTAACATGGGTTTTTATAGTACTTTTCAGTCTTAATCACATTGGATGGTACATAACTGCTTTTCATTGGTTGAGGTTGGGGTTGTGTCCTCAGCTTTTGCTAGTTGGAGCACATTCATTGGTTAAAATACATTCAATCTAGATGGAAACTTTCTAGAGCCAAAATATGTCACTTCACTAGCAATATGTTGCCAACTTACCCAAAAGTGGTTGGCAAAAGTTAGGGTCTATGACTAAAACAAATCTTGTAGCTGCTGTCTTAAAACTCTGTACTTGATCAGCTCTACTTGTGGCTTTCTTCTAAGTGAACATAGAAGCATTATGCAGTATGTATTTCTATGGCCAATGGTATGCAAACAAATACATGCTGTTTATAACAAGAAGCCCTTATAAAAATTGGACTCCTGTGGTATAAAAGCTAAAATAAGCCACTAACTTTTAAGGCATAAGATTTTTTAATACATATTAAAACTTGTACAAGCAAGCAAAAGTGACATTACAACTAGGATATTCTGTGTAAAATAGTAAAATAGCAATGTTAAAATAGTTTTTTACTATAAAATAAAAATATTAGAATAACAAAAATTAATTATTTTTGACTTTTGATTTTTTTCATTGCCTTAGGATTGATAACAATTGTTACTTTATTTCTCATTATTTGAGTGGGCCTAATATGTCCAACACTGCCTAGAAAATATAAAACATTTATATAAAGATCTTTACCCATAAAGTCAAAGATCTTTATATGTAAAATGTATATTATAGGCCTAGTCCAAATCTATAAATTGCCAATACTATGCTAATGTTGGCAGTGGGGTTGCCATGGTAAAATTTCATTTTTGAATAATTATTTTTTTAACTTTTAAATTGGTGCCATATTTTTAAACACCCAACTTGTGCAGCCAACCAAGGTCCAGTCTATGACCTCACCCTTCCTTTTGTTGGTCCACATGCTGGCAACTTGTTTCTCTAGTTCTGGTTGGCATGAATTTCACCTGATGATTTCTCATTTTTTGCATGTATTTCTGTTATTTTTTGGTGTTTGACCATTGATTGGCCCATATATTGGTAAGACTAGGCCCCACACATTGGAATCTTTATATGTTTCAATTATAAATAACCTCCACTCTGTTCTATTTTTCTTTATTTTCTCCCTTCTGTTTTGTTCTGCTTTCCTGTTTGTATTGCTCTGTTGTTTCCTGTAGTTATCCATGTTTTTGTTTTTGTTTCATTTTTGATTATTACCTTTGCTTGTATCAAACTAGTTTAGTGCAACCGTTTCTTTAATTTTTAAGTTTATTTAGCACCTCGGCGCCTGCAAAATTTATCCATCATTAAATTAATCTATTGAACAATAGAAGGATAATTACCATTTCAACTTAAGCCTGCATTAATAAAAACTACTAACAAATTTAATCAATTAATATTTATTCATTGATGTTAAGCCATAGCCTATCTTGATTCATTTGTCCGCGGGGCATAAAATAACCAAAGTTCTTGGCTCAAAGAAAGATCAAAGACTTAATTCGTTCTATAATATGAAAATTACAGTGGTGGCAGCAACTACCCTACTGAAAGTAACAAGCTGGACAAGTCAATGCATTAGATTATGGTGTCAATCTCTGGTTTTTATTATTTGAAAAACTATACTACTATACAACTGCCATAGTGTAGATCATGTAGTGCACGCGAGAATTTTCCCACGTGCATTTTTAAAAGTGGCGTGCACCGGCGTGCAATTAGGTAAGTGGTGTGCATTTGGCATGCATAATGCACACTATATAAATACACTGGCGTGCCTGGTATGCGCCACATGCCGTGTGCCTGGCACCTGATGTGGCAAAGCTGCCAATGCAATGGTAAGCAGACATAAAATATGTATTATTGTATTTAACTTTTGAAAAAAACTATTGTAAATAAACAGTGTATAAGACTGTTAAATAAATTAATGTATAAGAAATACACGTTTTTAAAGATATATCATTTCTTTTGTACATCGTTTGTTGCTTTGTTTTACACAATGCAATTTAAAATACATTTTTTGTCTTCAATTTGAATTTGAATTTATCGTTTATTGTATTGAATCTATTGATTAATCATCAATCATATTCATAAGTTGTGATATCAAGTATTTGTTTAGATAAATACAATTATACAATTCTATATACAATTCAATCGGCATGCATCGGTGTGCATTTGCTTGTCGTCGGCATGCTTTTGGGAATTAGCTTTGGGTCGTTTCTTGCGTGCACTTAGCATGATCTACACTATGGTACAACTGCTCCGCTACAATTACAACTACCCTCTCCCTGGACTTGAGAACCCAGCAGCCAGAGTAAAACAAAAGAAAGAATTTTGTTAAGATTTGTCTGCACAATTTTTCCAGATTTATTTGTGCGAACCCTATGCCAGCAGCAATTGAAACATGGAACCCACCTTATCTCATTTGTGTTAGCATCTAATAACAAGACAACCAACCTCTAAGAAAACTTTCTTTTCCCATCTCACTAATATGAAATTGATTTTGCTATAGCAAATTTTTTATTACATTGTCAATGATATAGATATTTTTATATATAGTTTAAAAATAGGTAAAGATTTATAAATTATAATAGTCTATTTAATCCTATAAATAATAGGTTAGGGGGCCTAGCCTAGGGGTCTATGACTCTATGTTAATGAATAAAGTCAAGAAACTATTCAAGAATTGGTATACTAGATTTGGAACTAATAGACCTACATTAAATATACCTATGGCTATAGGCAACTTGCTTATAAGTAGGCCTATAACAAACTATAAATTGCCTAAGCTAATAGTCTCAATACCAAAGCAAGGCAACATCATAATAGGCCTATATTATGGGTGGTGGTTATTTTTATGGCTGAGCCATAGATATAGCCCAAATACTAATTTTTATGGCTGGCTGTAGAAATTTCAAGTTGTTATAATTATGACTGAGCCATATTATAGGCTTATATTATATATATTAACTGGACTGCCTGTCACTGTGTCAGTTATTGCTAATAAATTAATAAAGAAGTAAAGAATTATGCTTTCTTGAATTTAATGGGGCGTAGGAACTTAGGAAGTATAAATAACAGCAAATACAAGCATAACATAAAAATAACATACAGCCATCATCTACCATGCAACTCAGTCTTGACCAAAAACGCAACAAAGTTTCAGTTGCTCCTGTAAAGAAAATAAGAGAAAATTATCTAACTTGAGTTAAAACGAAAACAAACACTCCAAGTAGGGCACAGGGGCCCAAATGGTTATATTGTCTTGTCTCTTGATATCACAGTTACCAGCGGACGCTTGAGATGCATTGAGGATGATGAGATCGATTTAACTTGATAAGTTGCGCACGCATTTTTTGAATCATCACATTTTTCGCTTTCTATATGTAATCTCATAAATTTATTAGAATTAAGAACATACTTTTGCCGACGAATTCTTCAAACGTTTAGATAAGATTTCGTGGCTCTACAAAGTGCGAACTATATAGTTTTTGTTTTAACTGATAACTTTTGCTCGACATTAAGCAAATTGTATTGAGCTACGAATCTTATAACAGGGACTGACATACTACTGTATGTAGGACTGTTATTAGAAAGATAAGATGGATAGATGGATTTATTTTAGATGGATAGACAGATAGATCTCTGCTTGGGATAAGCTCGAATTGACGCCTGCCGAGCTGAGCGAGGTACATGTAGCATAACCATAATGCTCTGACGGGGCGAAAGCAGCGCATTCCGCTAAACCTGGCAGGCGACTCTGCGGACGGGCGTGGGAACGAGGTACATGAGTCCTTCGCCACCATTGTCAACGCGCCGCTATCCCCGCTGCCAGACAGTCTGACGCTGCCGCCGGAGATGCCGTTGCCGGCGGAGAGTTTCAGCCTAGCACCAGTCAGCACAGCCGACGTTGTGAGAAGTCCTTGTGTGAGGCTCGCCCAACAGTCACCGGGCGGGAAAGCGCTGGGTCCGGACGAGGTGCCCATCGAGGCGCTGCGCATCCACTGTGTGGCCAGTGAGGTCGCCAGTGATTAATCGCAGGCTCTTCGGTGAGGATCGAGGCACCTAACGAATGGACCACGGCGCACATCGTCGCAGTTCCTAAGAAACCGGGCATCACGATCAGGCTTGAGGAGCATCGAGGTATCTGCCTTCAGTCCTGCTCTGCGAATTTGTTCAACCGGATGCTGTTATCGCGGTTGCAGCCCGTGCTGGATCCGCGTACCTGCGTCCTGAGCAGATCGGCTTCCGGCCCCATCGCGGCACAGCTAGTGACGCAGATCCTGGCTCTTCGGCGAGTCATCGAGGAAGCACAGATACGCCAGTCGATCCTATTGTTATCTTCATAGATTTCAAGAAAGCATTCGACTCGGTCGTCAGGTCTGAGCTCCCAAGGGTGCTCCGTGCGTACAACGTGCCAGAGGAGCTGATTTCCGCCATCATGGCGATGTACCGTGATACGAAAGCTGCTGTTTAAACACAAGACGGCCTATCGGACTTCTTTGAGACATCCTCCGGGGTGCTTCAGAGAGATACGCTTGCGCCATTCCTGTTCGTTCTGATGCTTGACTGGGTGCTGCGGACCGCTCTTCCTACCAACGACGACAACTTTCTGTTGAGGCGACGCGTGGGTCGACGTCAACCGGAGAGGCGGCTCAGCGTGCTTGGCTACGCCGACGACCTCGCCCTGCTGTCCTCAACTGTCGAGGGCGCCCAGCGACAACTGGACAAGCTAGTTGCTGTTGGGCAAGTGTCGACCTGGTGGTCAACACGTAGAAGACCGTCATGCTCTGCGTGCCGGACGACATCGAGGCTGCGATTTTGAGACGAGGTGCTGATGGACGGGCAACAGAGCTTCCGCGTTGTCAGCAGTTCGTCTACCTCGGCGGTCTGGTTCCCGGCGTGTGCGAGGATTTGCGGCGTCGACGCGGGCTTGCCTGGGCTGCCTTTCGTTCTGTGAGGGCAGTCGTGCAGTCCGAGGCCTTACCTGACCACCAGAGGGCGGCGTCGTTCCAGGTGGTGATCGAGACCGTCCTGCTGTACAACGCCGAGACCTGGACGCTGACGGAGTAGCTCGAACAACAAGTTGACGCGGCGCACGCTGGCCTGCTGCGCGCCGCCTTCAAGATCGGCTACGAGCGAGTGACCAACGCGGCTTTGTATCACCGCGCCGGCCTGGTCCGTCCAAGCAGCGACCTGTTGCGCCGTCGGCGACTCCAGCTGGCAGGCCAAATCATCCGCGCCGAGTCGTACTGCCCAGAGCCGGTGCAGGAGGTGCTGCTGCTAACGCTGCAGTCACCCTACCGGCGGGTGCAGGCGCGCACTCGGCGTTTCGTCGATTTCCTGCTGGCTGACGCCGGCGCCCCGGATTCGGCCGGCGGCGTGGCGTTCATTCGCGACCTGCCCTTAAGGCGCGCCCAGTGACGCTAATCGCGTATTCTGTTGTTGCATAACCATCATAAACTTCCTCTTCGCAAAACAGATGGGTGGGAAATCTGCTTGCAGTTATTAGGGTTACTACCTATGACATGGGCATACTTGTCAAATGTACAAGTAGTCTAAGGAGCTTTTATCCTCATAATTCAATCAAATGGAAACGATGAACTAACATAGAAATATTTTCAAATTTGGGTCTTATGGTCGGATATTCTATATAGGTTCTTAATTAAAAGCATGTGAGGCATTATTTTTTCCAAACTTTACTGATCAAATATCTGTAATGATGAAATAAAGATGGGTAATATTATGCACTTATGTGACATGAAAGTGCCAATTTTCCATGAACTAAGGTGGATCTGCAGCTGCATGATGCATGCGTGACAAGGACTACTCTCAAGTACTCAAAGCATGGTTTGCATGGTTTGTGCGTTCGTACATGATGAACGTGCATTCAATGTGGGGTGCAGACCACATATACGATCAGCGCCCATGCGGGACAGCGACCCTACATGTAGCTGTACATATATGCAAAATTTAAGTTTTTTACTAATTCACTACTCACAAAATCGCAAACATCTCAAGACAGGCCTGGTGTTGCGTTGATATATATATAGGGAGCACATCCGGATCGACATGCGTCAGGCTAAGGGTTTTTTTAAACGAATAATGAAAGTAGAACCGTTATCACATAGGGCCTCAAATACGAAATTGACTCTTTAAATAGCGCGTTTCCCATATCCATTAAAACTGCTTTTCAGACAATATGATCCATGTAGATCAGCAGATGGTCGGCAAAGCCCACAACTTTCTCCAAGTACGGGGCGTCGTACTTTGCGTAGAAAAAAATAGGGAGCTTTGCGATACCAGCCTTGTTGGCAAACGGCATTAGACAATCGTCTTTGTCGCTTTCTACAATCCCCATAAAGCCGCGATCATTGTCGCAGTCGCGATCATCGAACTTGTGGATGTAAAACGTCCTGTTGGAGGAGCTGCTGCGGTTGTGTCCGGCGATGCTGAAATGAGCGAATTTCGGCACCGAGCGGCCGTTGTTGTACATCCAGAACGGGATGGTGTACAGGAGCCGCTCCGGACTGAACCAGTTGGAAGTATTCAGCCCGGTCTTGTCGCTAACGTCAAACCACGCCGAAGCTACTCGGTTGGCTTTCTGCCGCAGTTCAACCACAATGATATCGGCGTTGTACTGCAGCAGAGCGTTGCTCAGGTCGTCCAGCAAGGCAGAGCGGTAAATTGTTTCAATTTTTGTTGCGTTGGTCCGATTCCCGCTCGCAGCGCCATCACCGTAGAAGAACACCGTCGAAGGTTCTTCGTCGGTACCGCCCTCGGCCGAAAACAGCACCATCTCGGGCTTGGCTGAAAGGGTGGAGTATATTTAAAACTTTGCGTGGTAAGACATTCCAGGATGTTGCTTCCTGTCTGCAACTTTTGTGCCGGTAGTTCATTTCTTCTTTTTTCATTATTTTGTTATCTTCAATTATTCTTCGCTTCAAGGATGCATTCGCTGTATTAACCTTTAAATTTTTCAATTGAATTCCGGTGCAATGACAATGCTTAATATTTTTTATTAATATTCCATAACGATGTTAATTCATTTTTATGAAATGAAATGACGGATTTTATTGCTTTTGTTCTCACATTTACAATTTACTCACTTCATAAAACACATTGTATACCGACAAACCAAATTATACTTTAAACTATGTTTCTCGTTACTAATCTGTTCCATGCAATAGTACGTACGTCGTTTCATGCAATAGTTTGCTTTTTCTTTTACTTAAGTTCAACAAATTTCATAGAGAATGTTCGTCTAGACTCATTAGACTACAAAGATTCAGTAAACAAAATGACGCAGTTTCTTTCGTATTGGCCAACCAGCTCAGGCTGTCTTCTCTAGCTGAGCCATTGCACTTCATTACTACTACTGTCTCCAGACTTGCAACCAGAAAACTAACAAACTTCAATCCAATACATGCATACACGCGCATTACTCACGGAAAGCAAGTGTCGCCGGGGCAGCGCTGATGAGAAGGACGAACAGGTGGAATAGTTGATTGCGCATCATTTTTGTTGCCTTGACAACTCCACACTCATGCCTAATGCATTTGCGTTAACTATGCATTTATAGCTCAAACGCGTGGGATAGAATCTTGTCTGAGAGCTTTGTTTTTGTGACATTTTCCATAGAGATAGCTACATATTCTTTGACCGGGCCACTCTGTAATCAGTCATAAGATTATAACCATGGATGAAGGAATACACTGGATTGCTCATCTGAAATAGTCTATGGTCGAGTTCTCTCCTCCAAACTTGGAACTTGGAATGAATTCATAATTATGGTCGCTGCCACCAGTCCAATGTTCCTACTATTAAGATGTAAATATAGAGTTAACAGGTAACACAGAGGCACAGAGACAGAGACATACTGCTACATTATTCTACGAAAACACTCAAAGTCAAACTCACACCCCGATCTTCGAATTCCCCCTGATTAATTTCGTTGTTGAAAAAATAAACCTGAAGATGCACCTAGGAGTGCGAAACGCGTCGTTACTTACATTATGTTGATTTTCATTTTCCCCCTGACTGATTCAGCAGCCAGTCAAGTCCTACAGGGGATTATTTTTAAATTTCATCAGCCAATAGCAACTCAAACACACACTCACACAGGGTCTTCGAATTCGAATTGATTTCGACAAGAAGCTCTACTGAAACTTTGCACACTTCGTGACTTTGTTAAACAGAAAGGTTTCATCTTTTATTGCATTTCTTGGAAAAAAGCACGACTAAAATCGAACGAACAGCCACTGAAGTTATAAATTAAAATAGTCGATAATAGTACCGTGACTATGGCTTCAGAGCTATTATTACGGTAGATTAAATTGACTGATTGCACAACACAAATTTAGTAAGCTATAGATTTAAAAGTACAAAAGCATTCTGCGCCTTGGAAATGCCTTTGCGCGAAAAGTGCAATAGTACGAAGTAATTAGAATAATAAATTGAAATTCGCTTTGGGAACTGTGCGAGCATATGCAACTAAGGCATAAAGTACAGGGACAATGAGCGTGGATCCAAGGCAGCGAAAGTTTTAACCGCGCAATATTTGAACCCGTCGAAAAAAATCCTAAATTTAGAGACAAAACGCCTGAAAGAATAGCAAAGACAAAGGCCCCTAGGACCCAATTGTTTATTTTTCTTAACTCTGTGGCATTCAAAGCTCATTTTGGCTACTTGATGCTTCGGTTAGTTCCACAATGTGAGACTGTGTCTGGTTCCGAATTTAGACAATTATTGATTGTTGTCTATGGTTCCAGAGTTAGAGGATGGTAGATTGTGTCTATGGTTCCGGAGTTAGAGGATGGTAGATTGTGTCTATGGTTCCGGAGTTAGAGGATGGTAGATTGTGTCTATGGTTCCGGAGTTAGACAATGGTAGATTGTGTCTATGGTTCCAGAGTTAGAGGATGGTAGATTGTGTCTATGGTTCCGGAGTTAGAGGATGGTAGATTGTGTCTATGGTTCCGGAGTTAGACAATGGTAGATTGTGTCTATGGTTCCGGAGTTAGACAATGGTAGATTGTGTCTATGGTTCCGGAGTTAGAGGATGGTAGATTGTGTCTATGGTTCCGGAGTTAGACAATGGTAGATTGTGTCTATGGTTCCGGAGTTAGACAATGGTAGATTGTGTCTATGGTTCCGGAGTTAGACAATGTTAGATTGTGTCTATGGTTCCGGAGTTAGACGATGGTAGATTGTGTCGATGGTTCCGGAGTTAATGGTAGATTGTGTCTATGGTTTCGGCGTTGATGTTAGATTGTGTCTATGGTTTCGGCGTTGATGTTAGATTGTGTCTATGGTTTCGGCGTTGATGGTAGATTGTGTCTATGGTTTCGGCGTTGATGGTAGATTGTGTCTATGGTTTCGGCGTTGATGGTAGATTGTGTCTATGGTTCCGGAGTTAGACAATGGTAGATTGTGTCTATGGTTCCGGAGTTAATGGTAGATTGTGTCGATGGTTCCGGAGTTAATGGTAGATTGTGTCTATGGTTCCGGAGTTAGACAATGGTAGATTGTGTCTATGGTTTCGGAGTTGATGTTAGATTGTGTCTATGGTTCCGGAGTTACATGGTATTCAGTAGATAGTGTCCATTGTTCTGGAATCATACTGTACGATACGACACGGATATGCTTTACTGATTCCATGTACGCTCGTACTTTACCGAGGCTATTAAAAGTTTTAGGCTGTTGTGCCTGCGCAGCTTCGGATCGCTTTGATCATCGCTTGTTTCTAAGAACCAAGAGAAGCAATCTGTCGCGGACTACTTAAATTTTTCTGCATTAGCGGTGCATGGGACAGACGTGCAGAGCACATATTTACGAGCTACTCAGAGCAGCCAGCGAAAGTCCCGTTGAACCCAAAGCACATTATCTGGCCAGGTTAGGGTCCACCCCTGATTCAATTGTGTTTTCCCGTCTACAGAGTGGGCCGTGTAGCCGTGCGAGTTGAAGAAAGCCAGGACATCGGCGGAGTCCGTGCCCGTGAGGTGCCTGCTGAGCCACTCCATCTGGACGGCCGCCACTTTCCTGTCTTTGAAGAGGCGGCCGGCCGTGCGCAGGAAGTCGGCCTCGCCGCCTTCGGCGTCCAGCTTCAGCAGCACCATCCGCGTGGGCACCAGCTGGACGAGCTGGTCGGCGGCCAGCGGCATCACCTCCACGGGGTCGGGCACCGAGCGGGCGAACTTGGTGGCGCCGCCGATGTTGCAATCAGCTGGATAGTTCAGCCTGGCCAAGCGGCTCCTGTCGAAACTGATGAAGCTCCACAGGAGGCTGACGGAGCCGTACGGAGCGGCAGAGCTGCTGGCTGATGGTGACGCGGACGGGTTCGCCGACGTAGCTTCGCGCAGGGCCATGCGAACTCGCATCAGATTGCGGGCGTTGGCGTCCACGGCGATCACCTGTGGAGGAGGTTGAAGATCAAGCTCAAGTTCAGGTATATTTATTTCTAAATGCCAAGTTTTTTACATTCTTCTTCTTCTTTACAGTAGCTGTCATGGCCGTGGGCGCGCCCATTCATGCGCCAGCTTCCTCCACCACTACCTGTCCTTTGCTGCTCTTCTTAGCCTCTCCATTTGTCCATCCGGTCCATTCTTTCAGGTCATCTTCCCACTGCCTTTTTGGTCTTTCTCTTCTTTTTTTTACCCTCCATTTTTCCTTGAATACAGACATCTGCAATGGCTCCCTTTCTTGTCTGATGTCCGTAATATTTGAGCTTTCTCCGCTTGATGATCGCCTCCAAAGATCATGGTTCCTTTCCCAATACCTCCGTAACTTTTCTCTAAACCCAGGCATTTGTCTTTTTCTCTTTCCGTGAAAAACTTCTTCTGTAAGATTTCATTTCAAACGGTTTGAATGTCTCCATAATTTTCTTCCCCAGAGTCCAGCTCTTGCACCCATGTGACCGCCTTTGTAATCTTGAGGCGATTCTTCAAATTGACTCCTTTGAGCCGCCAAAGTTCCTCAAGCCTAATCATTTCTACATTACTGTAAGTAGAAATGCTCGCTATTTACCGGGAAACCCAGCGCCGCCGCCTGCAGAGTGTAGGTGCCGATGTTGCAGCCGATATCGATCAGCGTAGCGTTGCCAACGCCAAGGCGCAGCAGGCGGTCTAGCAGCGGCGCAACCAGCGACTCCTCCCAGGCGTGATCAGCGACCAGCTTCTCGGTGATGAAGTCGCCTCCCGTGTGGCCCCAGATGGGAACTCGGCGCGGCGCTGGCGAGCCTGCCGCAGGTGATGCAATTCGCAGCCAGGTTCGGACGCTGCTTTTGCGAAGTCGGCGCTGCAGCCAGGCGGGCGGGTCGGACAGGCGGCACAGTGGGAAGCCGCCGCCCGGCAGGTGTTTGTACAGCCGGACACCGTCCAGACAGACGGCCGAGTGGTTGTCCTGGAAAGTCACATTTTCAAAGTTCATTAGTCACGTGATGATCTAGCCACACGTGTTAGTTGCGCCAGCCCTGCTTGTTCCCTCGGTTAGTAGAGGGAGTTTGATATTTCTCAGCGCAATCTGATAGCACTACTTGCATGCGATGGACAGTAGTATCTAACCTTTCTTGCTAGTATCTCATTAAATATAAAATCTTCTAAATCAAGATTTTCTGGATTTATGATTTTTATTCGTAGTAATATCTAAGTAATCTACTGCGTTACACGAGATCCAATCATACTCGATCCATTTCTAATCTACCTCTATCCGTATATAATATACCTCAATTCAAATCTAATCTACCTCAATTCATATCTAATCTAACTCAATCCATATCCAAGCTACCTTAATCCATATCGAATTTATCTCAATTCATATCTAATCTAACTCAATCCATATCCAAGCTACCTCAATCTATATCCGATCTACCTTAATCCATATCGAGTTTAGCTCGTATCTTAATTCATATTTAATCTACCTCAATCCATATCTAATCTATCTCAATCCATAACTAATATACCTCAATCCATATCTAATCTACGTCGATACATAAATAATCTACCTCAATCCATATCTAATCTAACTCAATCCATATCTAATCTACTTCAATCCATATCTAATCTAACTCAATCCGTATCTAATCTACCTCAATCCATATCTAATCTAACTCAATCCGTATCTAACCTTAACCTGCATTTCAATCCGTATCTATTACTAATACCACCTATTAACCATTGCTAGTATCCGTTGTTTTTTGTAAAGATTAATAGAAACGTTTAAACAAAAAAAAACAATTACTACTGAAACCATGCTTTCTAGCCTAGACATCTATATATGCAGATATCGCGAAGAACGAGCACCCCCAGCGAGCCTTGGCATCTCAGCAACTCCCCCATGACCCTTTGGCATCTCAATAACTACCCCGCCATTTATCCTTTGTCATTTATTTGTCATTTTTCCTTAGGGCCCTGCGCACTGTAAAGGCGAAAATGGGACTATTGCATATTCAAAGAGCCTTTGGCAATCAAAGGCAATCGATTATCCAGCAATAAACAACAGCTTGAATGCTTCCAAAGAGATTAGGCAGTCATGCACAGATTCTAGCGCAGATTCCCTGTGTTAAGCAAAGCCACCCCAAGGCAGGTGTAGGCAGCAGGCAGGACTCTGCTGGCGGTCATTTGCAACAGGAAAGAGCAAAGGAGGGCAGGAACACAGCCCTGTGCCGGTCGGTTTGTTTAGCAACACAAGCGCAGGGCAGCACAGAATGAGTCGAGCCTTGTTTAATTTGTGAGGCATTTGACTGTTTTCAGATACTGCATGCTGAAACCATGCTTGACTAGCTGTGTTTTGCAGACTTCACAGCTACAGTATAATAGGTAAAAAAGGGTTAACAGTTTAGCCTGTAAATCCTGTAACTTCACAGCTTTAACATACATCAAGACGCAGCACAAGTACTGCTGACGCAAAAATCATATCATGCAACCCAGGGTTGGGAATTTTGGCCGAATAGTTCTTCCGAATTCTTACCGAAACCCAGTAGATCCAATAGTAGGTCTACCGAGTCCCAGTAGATCTAATAGTAGGTCTACCGAGTCCCAGTAGATCTAATAGTAGATCTACCGAATCCCAGTAGATCCAATAGTAGGTCTACCGAGTCCCAGTAGATCTAATAGGTAGGTCTACCGAGTCCCAGTAGATCCAATAAGTAGGTCTACCGAGTCCCAGTAGATCCGATAGTAGATCTACAGAGGCCCAATAGATCCGATAGTAGGTCTACCGAGTCCCAGTAGATCTAATAGGTAGGTCTACCGAGTCCCAGTAGATCCAATAGTAGGTCTACCGAGTCCCAGTAGATCTAATAGTAGGTCTACCGAGTCCCAGTAGATCTAATAGTAGATCTACCGAATCCCAGTAGATCCAATTAGTAGGTCTACATAATCCCAGTAGATCCGATACCATGTCTACCGAATTCCATTAGATCCGATAATAGGTCTACCGAATACCAGTAGATCTAATAAAGTAGATCTACAGAATTCCAGTAGATCCGATAGTAGATCTACAGAATCCTAGTGGATCGAATAGTAGATCTACAGAATCCCAGTAGATCCGATAGTAGATCTACAGAATCTCAGTAGATTTGATATAGTAGATCTACAGAATCTCAGTAGATCCAATTGTAGATCTACAGAATCCCAGTGGATCGAATTGTAGATCTACAGAATTCCAGTAGATCCGAATCCGTGCAGCGCACAAGAACTCACCTGCTCAACCCACATGGCCAGGTCGCCCAGACTCCGCAGACATTCGCCCCGACCAGACAAGCCAGTTGCAGTGAAGTTTCGCATCGCGGCCCAGTGCACGATGGCAACCGTCAGTGCAACCGCTATGGAGAACACCAGCAGCTTCTTACAACGCATATTGCTCAACATGAGTGGAAAACTATTCGATCAGCTGTAGGGCAGCTTAGGTTAAACTTATCTCTCAGCTTGATTGAAAGCTGGGCAGAGTGACAGAGTCGATAAGGCCGAAAGCATTGGCACAGTCACTTTTTGTGCGCTCTGGATGATGCTCGGTGAAAGCGCGCGGAGCTCCTATTGGCCAGAATGTCCCAAACCAATTTGCCGTGTTTGCCTGCCTGTCTCCAAAAGTAGGGGGGTTTGCAAAGGCTTGTTTGCTTTGCTGTGAGTGTAGAGCCATGGGGCGGATTTCTATAGCAATATGGAGACCAAAGGGCAAGTTGTTTGTTTTACATGCATTCACATTTCCGCTATGGAATTGCTTCAGTCGGCATGTGGCAACCAGCTTGAATGAGACTTAGGTTCTGTGAAGCTTAGGTTTGTGAAGCTTAGGTTTGTTAAGCTTTTGGATTTGTGAAGCTTTTGGGTTTTTGAAGCTTGGGGTTTGTGAAGCTTAGGATTTGTGAAGCTTTTGGGTTTGTGAAGATTTTGGGTTTGTGAAGATTTTGGGTTTGTGAAGCTTAGGATTTGTGAAGCTTTTGGGTTTGTGAAGCTTGGGGTTTGTGAAGCTTAGGATTTGTGAAGCTTAGGGTTTGTGAAGCTTAGGTTTGTGAAGCTTTGAGTTTGTGAATCTTAGGGTTTGTGAAGCTTTGAGTTTGTGAAGCTTAGGATTTGTGAAGCTTGGGATTTGTGAAGCTTGGGGTTTGTGAAGCTTAGGGTTTGTGAAGCTTTGAGTTTGTGAAGCTTAGGGTTTGTGAAGCTTAGGATTTGTGAAGCTTTTGGGTTTTTGAAGCTTGGGGTTTGTGAAGCTTAGGATTTGTGAAGCTTTTGGGTTTGTGAAGATTTTGGGTTTGTGAAGATTTTGGGTTTGTGAAGCTTAGGATTTGTGAAGCTTTTGGGTTTGTGAAGCTTGGGGTTTGTGAAGCTTAGGATTTGTGAAGCTTAGGGTTTGTGAAGCTTAGGTTTGTGAAGCTTTGAGTTTGTGAATCTTAGGGTTTGTGAAGCTTTGAGTTTGTGAAGCTTAGGGTTTGTGAAGCTTAGGTTTGTGAAGCTTTGAGTTTGTGAATCTTAGGGTTTGTGAAGCTTTGAGTTTGTGAAGCTTAGGATTTGTGAAGCTTGGGATTTGTGAAGCTTGGGGTTTGTGAAGCTTAGGGTTTGTGAAGCTTTGAGTTTGTGAAGCTTGGGGTTTGTGAAGCTTAGGATTTGTGAAGCTTTTGGGTTTGTGAAGATTTTGGGTTTGTGAAGATTTTGGGTTTGTGAAGCTTAGGATTTGTGAAGCTTTTGGGTTTGTGAAGCTTGGGGTTTGTGAAGCTTAGGATTTGTGAAGCTTAGGGTTTGTGAAGCTTAGGTTTGTGAAGCTTTGAGTTTGTGAATCTTAGGGTTTGTGAAGCTTTGAGTTTGTGAAGCTTAGGATTTGTGAAGCTTGGGATTTGTGAAGCTTGGGGTTTGTGAAGCTTAGGGTTTGTGAAGCTTTGAGTTTGTGAAGCTTAGGGTTTGTGAAGCTTAGGATTTGTGAAGCTTGGGATTTGTGAAGCTTGTGATTTGTGAAGCTTGGGATTTGTGAAGATTTATGAAGCTTGGTGTTCGTGAAGCTTAGGGTTTATGAAGCTTAGGATTTATGAAGCTTGGGATTTGTGAATCTTAGAATTTGTGAAGCTTTGAGTTTTTGAAGCATAGGATTTGTGAAGCTTTGAGTTTGTAAAGCTTTGAGTTTGTGAAGCTTTGAGTTTGTGAAGCTTAGGGTTTGTGAAGCTTGGGATTTGTGAAGCTTTGAGTTTGTGAAGCTTAGGGTTTGTGAATCTTAGGGTTTGTGAAGCTTAGAGTCTGTGAGGTTTGTGAGGCCATGCCAAATAGATTTCTAGCATCGGGAAATTTGGAGTTAACGATAAAGATTCGAGCTTTAGTTTTGGGATCCCGTTATCGAGTATGCAAATGAAAACTACCCCCCCCCCACACACAACACATTTATAATAGTGGCAATGCAGTATACTCATTAGTCATTGTTATACCTTGATGCGCTTCTTTAATCCTTAAATACTTAACTCAAATTCCGTTATCGATTTTTCTGTTATTGATCCTGGGGGGGGGGGTAAGAAGTGGTGGTGCGATAGTTAGTTCCCACGGTAAATTGTATTAGTGCAATATGCCAATTTTCGGTGCTTGCCAATGACTTGAGAGCATTGGGTTGGAGACTGATTTATGGCTGGAGGGGCCCGGGCTCGCATTGGAAATTCAGAGATTTACTGTGCGGCCCCATGACTGACCGATCGAAGCCATGCAGATCCGGTTGAATAAACACAGGCCAAGAACAGGGAGCAAATGTTATGACTGTTTGTGCCTTCCACGGGAGTCAGGTATTCAGGTATTCAAGTATTCAGGTACATGTATTTTGGCATTCAAGTATTCAGGTACATGTATTCAGGTATTCAAGTACATGTATTCAGGTACATGTATTCAGGTATTCAGGTATTCAGGTACATGTATTCAGGTATTCAGGTATTCAAGTATTCAGGTACATGTATTCAGGTATTCAGGCCTTCGGGTATTCAGGTATTCAGGTATTCAGGTACATGTATTCAGGTATTCAGGTACATGTATTCAGGTATTCAGGTACATGTATTCAGGTATTCAGATATTTAGGTACATGTATTCAGGTATTCAGGCCTTCGGGTATTCAGGTACATGTGTTCAGGTATTCAGGAATTCAGGAATTGTGGACAAATTGTTTTCTACTTCCTTTAATTAATTTATGCTGACTTAAGTCATTGACTAACGCAGATATTAGATAAAAAGACAATAAATCAGAATGAAAATTTTAGCGCTGTCAGCTAAAATGCGCAGGTATTGAGGCGCAGATATTGAAATAGTGCAGTGCGCTAAAAGAGCGCAGCAAAGGTCACAATGCCGCTGCACTCTAACGTTTTGAATTAGGCATTTACACCTGCACCAATGTTCTGAATTAGGCATTTACACCTGCACCAATGTTCTGAATTAGGCATTTACACCTGCACCAATGTTCTGAAGTAGACATTTTTACACCTGCACCAATGTTCTGAATTAGGCATTTACACCTGCACCAATGTTCTGAATTAGGCATTTACACCTGCACCAATGTTCTGAATTAGGCATTTACACCTGCACCAATGTTCTGAATTAGGCATTTTTAATTGCACCAATGTTCTGAATTAGGCATTTACACCTGCACCAATGTTCTGAATTAGGCATTTTTAATTGCACCAATGTTCTGAATTAGGCATTTTTACTTGCACCAATGTTCTGAATTAGGCATTTACACCTGCACCAATGTTCTGAATTAGGCATTTACACCTGCACCAATGTTCTGAATTAGGCATTTACACCTGCACCAATGTTCTGAATTAGGCATTTACACTTGCATCAATGTTCTGAATTAGGCATTTACACCTGCACCAATGTTCTGAATTAGGCATTTACACCTGCACCAATGTTCTGAATTAGGCATTTACACCTGCACCAATGTTCTGAATTAGGCATTTTCAATTGCACCAATGTTCTGAATTAGGCATTTACACCTGCACCAATGTTCTGAATTAGGCATTTACACCTGCACCAATGTTCTGAATTAGGCATTTACACCTGCACCAATGTTCTGAATTAGGCATTTTCACTTGCACCAATGTTCTGAATTAGGCATTTACACCTGCACCAATGTTCTGAATTAGGCATTTACACCTGCACCAATGTTCTGAATTAGGCATTTACACCTGCACCAATGTTCTGAATTAGGCATTTTTACTTGCACCAATGTTCTGAATTAGGCATTTACACCTGCACCAATGTTCTGAATTAGGCATTTACACCTGCACCAATGTTCTGAATTAGGCATTTACACCTGCACCAATGTTCTGAATTAGGCATTTTTAATTGCACCAATGTTCTGAATTAGGCATTTTTACTTGCACCAATGTTCTGAATTAGGCATTTACACCTGCACCAATGTTCTGAATTAGGCATTTACACCTGCACCAATGTTCTGAATTAGGCATTTACACCTGCACCAATGTTCTGAATTAGGCATTTTCACTTGCACTAATGTTTTGAATTAGGCATTTAACTTGCACCAATGTTCTGAAGTAGACATTTTTACACCTGCACCAATGTTCTGAATTAGGCATTTACACCTGCACCAATGTTCTGAATTAGGCATTTACACCTGCACCAATGTTCTGAATTAGGCATTTACATCTGCACCAATGTTCTGAATTAGGCATTTTCAATTGCACCAATGTTCTGAATTAGGCATTTACACCTGCACCAATGTTCTGAATTAGGCATTTACACTTGCACCAATGTTCTGAATTAGGCATTTTCACCTGCACCAATGTTCTGAATTAGGCATTTTCACCTGCACCAATGTTCTGAATTAGGCATTTACACCTGCACCAATGTTCTGAATTAGGCATTTACACCTGCACCAATGTTCTGAATTAGGCATTTTTACTTGCACCAATGTTCTGAATTAGGCATTTACACCTGCACCAATGTTCTGAATTAGGCATTTTTACTTGCACCAATGTTCTGAATTAGGCATTTACACCTGCACCAATGTTCTGAATTAGGCATTTTCACTTGCACTAATGTTTTGAATTAGGCATTTACACCTGCACCAATGTTCTGAATTAGGCATTTTCACCTGCACCAATGTTCTGAATTAGGCATTTTTACTTGCACCAATGTTCTGAAGTAGACATTTTTACACCTGCACCAATGTTCTGAATTAGGCATTTACACCTGCACCAATGTTCTGAAGTAGACATTTTTACACCTGCACCAATGTTCTGAATTAGGCATTTACACCTGCACCAATGTTCTGAATTAGGCATTTACACCTGCACCAATGTTCTGAATTAGGCATTTACACCTGCACCAATGTTCTGAATTAGGCATTTTTACTTGCACCAATGTTCTGAATTAGGCATTTACACCTGCACCAATGTTCTGAATTAGGCATTTTTACTTGCACCAATGTTCTGAATTAGGCATTTACACCTGCACCAATGTTCTGAATTAGGCATTTTCACTTGCACTAATGTTTTGAATTAGGCATTTACACCTGCACCAATGTTCTGAATTAGGCATTTTCACCTGCACCAATGTTCTGAATTAGGCATTTTTACTTGCACCAATGTTCTGAATTAGGCATTTTCACTTGCACCAATGTTCTGAATTAGGCATTTACACCTGCACCAATGTTCTGAATTAGGCATTTACACCTGCACCAATGTTCTGAATTAGGCATTTTCACTTGCACCAATGTTCTGAATTAGGCATTTTTACTTGCACTAATGTTCTGAATTAGACATTTTTACACCTGCACCAATGTTCTGATTTAGGCATTTTTACACCTGCACTGTTGCGCTCCAATTTCTGAAGCTGATGAGAAGGACGAACAGGTGGAATAGTTGATCGCGCATCATTTTTGTTGCCTTGACAACTCCACACTCATGCCTAATGCATTTGCGTTAACATTTATAGCTCAAACGCGTGGGATAGAATCTTGTCTGAGAGCTTTGTTTTTGTGACATTTGCCATAGAGATAGCTACATATTCTTTGACCGGGCCACTCAATCAGTCATAAGATTATAACCATGGATGAAGGAATACACTGGATTGCTCATCTGAAATAGTCTATGGTCGAGTTCTTTCCTCCAAACTTGGAATTTACCCCCCTAGGAATCTATTGGCTGATGAAAGTTAAAAATAATCCCCTGTAGGACGTGATTGGCTGCTGAATCAGTCTATCAAATACATCTTTGGATTTCCCTCAAATTTTCAGCAGCTAGACATGCTTGTAGGTAGAAAAGCCTAAATAAAGCATCACGCTGTTGCCTGCGGACGTCTCACCAGCCCTGATCATTAATCACAAAGAGACTGGAATGGGCGACCGGTCTGAGCCTTAACTGGTTTTGTTTTTTATTTAGCAGCGAGGGTTGAAATTACGTCTCCTATTGCTGTCTGGGATAATCCTCTTGGGGCAAGGATTTTCCTCTTTAACACTAAGGTTGAAGTGATAACGAATGTTACCGATTTCAAACGACCACTGTATCGTTATCGGAGCAGTACATAATTATTAAGATGCCGATTATTAATACAGCTAGCTCTAGGTGCATAAAATTCCAAAATTATGAATTCTTGATTATGGTCGCTGCCACCAGTCCAATGTTCCTACTATTAAGATGTAAATATAGAGTTAACAGGTAACACAGAGACACAGAGACAGAGACATACTGCTACAATATTCTACGAAAACACTCAAAGTCAAACTCACACCCCGATCTTCGAATTCCCCCTGACTGATTCAGCAGCCAGTCAAGTCCTACAGGGAATTATTTTTAACTTTCATCAGCCAATAGCAACTCAAACACACACTCACACAGGGTCTTCGAATTCGAATTGATTTCGACAAGAAGCTCTAGTCAAACTTTGCACACTTCGTGACTTTGTTAAACAGAAAGGTTTCATCTTTTATTGCATTTCTTGGAAAAAAGCATGACTAAAAATCGCACGAACAGCCACTGAAGTTATAAATTAAAATAGTCGATAATAGTACCGTGACTATGGCTTCAGAGCTATTATTATGGTAGATTAAATTAACTGATTGCACAACACAAATTTAGTAACCTAATATGGATTTAAAAGTACCAAAGCATTCTGCGCCTTGGAAATGCCTTTGCGCGAAAAGTGCAATAGTACGAAGTAATTAGAATAATAAATTGAAATTCGCTTTGGGAACTGTGCGAGCATACGCTACAGAGGCACAAAGTACAGGGACAATGAGCGTGGATCCAAGGCAGGGAAAGTTTTTAACCGCGCAATATTTGAACCCGTCGAAAAAAATCCTAAATTCAGAGACAAAACGCCTGAAAGAATAGCAAGGACAAAGACCCCTGGGACCCAATTGGTTATTTTTCTTAACTCTGTGGCATTCAAAGCTCATTTTGGCTACTTGATGCTTCGGTTTGTTCCACAAGGTGAGACTGTGTCTGGTTCCGAATTTAGACAATTATTGATTTTTGTCTATGGTTCCAGAGTTAGACAATGGTAGATTGTGTCTATGGTTCCAGAGTTAGACAATGGTATAGATTGTGTCTATGGTTCCGGAGTTAGACAATGGTAGATTGTGTCTATGGTTCCGGAGTTAGACAATGGTAGATTGTGTCTATGGTTCCGGAGTTGATGTTAGATTGTGTCTATGGTTCCGGAGTTAGACAATGGTAGATTGTGTCTATGGTTCCGGAGTTAGACAATGGTATAGATTGTGTCTATGGTTCCGGAGTTAGACAATGGTAGATTGTGTCTATGGTTCCAGAGTTAGACAATGGTATAGATTGTGTCTATGGTTCCGGAGTTAGACAATGGTAGATTGTGTCTATGGTTCCGGAGTTAGACAATGGTAGATTGTGTCTATGGTTCCGGAGTTGATGTTAGATTGTGTCTATGGTTCCGGAGTTAGACAATGGTAGATTGTGTCTATGGTTCCGGAGTTAGACAATGGTAGATTGTGTCTATGGTTTCGGAGTTGATGTTAGATTGTGTCTATGGTTCCGGAGTTACATGGTATTCAGTAGATAGTGTCCATTGTTCTGGAATCATACTGTACGATACGACACGGATATGCTTTACTGATTCCATGTACGCTCGTACTTTACCGAGGCTATTAAAAGTTTTAGGCTGTTGTGCCTGCGCAGCTTCGGATCGCTTTGATCATCGCTTGTTTCTAAGAACCAAGAGAAGCAATCTGTCGCAGACTACTTAAATTTTTTTGCATTAACGGTGCATGGGACAGACGTGCAGAGCACATATTTACGAGCTACTCAGAGCAGCCAGCGAAAGTCCCGTTGAACCCAAAGCACATTATCTGGCCAGGTTAGGGTCCACCCCTGATTCAATTGTGTTTTCCCGTCTACAGAGTGGGCCGTGTAGCCGTGCGAGTTGAAGAAAGCCAGGACATCGGCGGAGTCCGTGCCCGTGAGGTGCCTGCTGAGCCACTCCATCTGGACGGCCGCCACTTTCCTGTCTTTGAAGAGGCGGCCGGCCGTGCGCAGGAAGTCGGCCTCGCCGCCTTCGGCGTCCAGCTTCAGCAGCACCATCCGCGTGGGCACCAGCTGGACGAGCTGGTCGGCGGCCAGCGGCATCACCTCCACGGGGTCGGGCACCGAGCGGGCGAACTTGGTGGCGCCGCCGATGTTGCAATCAGTTGGATAGTTCAGCCTGGCCAAGCGGCTCCTGTCGGAACTGATGAAGCTCCACAGGAGGCTGACGGAGCCGTACGGAGCGGCAGAGCTGCTGGCTGATGGTGACTCGGACGGGTTCGCCGACGTAGCTTCGCGCAGGGCCATGCGAACTCGCATCAGATTGCGGGCGTTGGCGTCCACGGCGATCACCTGTGGAGGAGGTTGAAGATCAAGCTCAAGTTCAGGTATATTTACCAGTATTTCTAAATGCCAAGTTTTTTTTTACATTCTTCTTCTTCTTTACAGTAGCTGTCATGGCCGTGGGCGCGCCCATTCATGCACCAGCTTCCTCCACCACTGCCTGTCCTTTGCTGCTCTTCTTAGCCTCTCCATTTGTCCATCCGGTCCATTCTTTCAGGTCATCCTCCCACTGCCTTTTTGGTCTTTCTCTTCTTTTTTTCACCCTCCATTTCTCTTTGAATACAGACATCTGCCATGGCTCCCTTTCTTGTCTGATGTCCGTAATATCTGAGCTTTCTCCGCTTGATGATCGCCTCCAAAGATCCTGGTTCCTTTCCCAATACCTCCGTAACCTTTCTCTAAACCCAGGCATTTGTCTTTTTCTCTTTCCGTGAAACACTTCTTCTGTAAGATTTCATTTCAAACGGTTTGAATGTCTCCATAATTTTCTTCCCCAGAGTCCAGCTCTTGCACCCATGTGACCGCCTTTGTAATCTTGAGGCGATTCTTCAAATTGACTCCTTTGAGCCGCCAAAGTTCCTCAAGCCTTATCATTTCTACATTACTGTAAGTAGAAATGCTCGACTATTTACCGGGAAACCCAGCGCCGCCGCCTGCAGCGTGTAGGTGCCAATGTTGCAGCCGATATCGATCAGCGTAGCGTTGCCAACGCCAAGGCGCAGCAGGCGGTCTAGCAGCGGCGCAACCAGCGACTCCTCCCAGGCGTGATCAGCGACCAGCTTCTCGGTGATGAAGTCGCCTCCCGTGTGGCCCCAGATGGGAACTCGGCGCGGCGCTGGCGAGCCTGCCGCTGGTGATGCAATTCGCAGCCAGGTTCGGACGCTGCTTTTGCGAAGTCGGCGCTGCAGCCAGGCGGGCGGGTCGGACAGGCGGCACAGCGGGAAGCCGCCGCCCGGCAGGTGTTTGTACAGCCGGACACCGTCCAGACAGACGGCCGAGTGGTTGTCCTGGAAAGCCACATTTTCAAAGTTCATTAGTCACGTGATGATCTAGCCACACGTGTTAGTTGCGCCAGCCCTGCTTGTTCCCTCGGTTAGTAGAGGGAGTTTGATATTTCTCAGCGCAATCTGATAGCACTACTTGCATGCGATGGACAGTAGTATCTAACCTTTCTTGCTAGTATCTCATTAAATATAAAATCTTCTAAATCAAGATTTTCTGGATTTATGATTTTTATTCGTAGTAATATCTAAGTAATCTACTGCGTTACACGAGATCCAATCATACTCGATCCATTTCTAATCTACCTCTATCCGTATATAATATACCTCAATTCAAATCTAATCTACCTCAATTCATATCTAATCTAACTCAATCCATATCCAAGCTACCTTAATCCATATCGAATTTATCTCAATTCATATCTAATCTAACTCAATCCATATCCAAGCTACCTCAATCTATATCCGATCTACCTTAATCCATATCGAGTTTAGCTCGTATCTTAATTCATATTTAATCTACCTCAATCCATATCTAATCTATCTCAATCCATAACTAATATACCTCAATCCATATCTAATCTACGTCGATACATAAATAATCTAACTCAATCCATATCTAATCTACTTCAATCCATATCTAATCTAACTCAATCCGTATCTAATCTACCTCAATCCATATCTAATCTAACTCAATCCGTATCTAACCTTAACCTGCATTTCAATCCGTATCTATTACTAATACCACCTATTAACCATTGCTAGTATCCGTTGTTTTTTGTAAAGATTAATAGAAACGTTTAAACAAAAAAAAACAATTACTATAGTATTTGTCATGCTATCTCAGCCTAGAGACATCCAAACTCAGCCAGCCCATCTCGACAGTGCGATTTTTTACGTAAGCCAGTCAAGTTTTACCATAGACATGCTTCTTAAGGCCATGCTATCTCAGCCTGGGACATGCAATCTCAGCGTTGTTGCGTACCCTTACTGACTTTTCTTGCTGCGTTCATTCATTGCTGTTTGTTGCCATTTCATGTCACGTTATAGAAATGATAGCATTGAGATCTGTTTGCAATTGAAATCTATATTGGCTGAGATTGCATGTCCCAGGCCGAGTTAGCATGGCCTTAAGAAGCATGTCTATGGTAAAAGTCGACTAGCTCGAGCCAAAAAAACGCATTGCGGAATGGGACTGGCTGAGTTTGGATGTCTCTAGGCTGAGATAGCATGACAAATACTATACTGAAACCATGCTTTCTAGCCTAGACATCTATATATGCAGATATCGCGAAGAACGAGCACCCCCAGCGAGCCTTGGCATCTCAGCAACTCCCCCATGACCCTTTGGCATCTCAATAACTACCCCGCCATTTATCCTTTGTCATTTATTTGTCATTTTTCCTTAGGGCCCTATTGCATACTCAAAGAGCCCTTGGAAATCAAAGGCAATCGATTATCCAGCAATAAACAACAGCTTGAATGCTTCCACAGAGATTAGGCAGTCATGCACAGATTTTAGCGCAGATTCCCTGTGTTAAGCAAAGCCACCCCAAGGCAGGTGTAGGCAGCAGGCAGGACTCTGCTGGCGGTCATTTGCAACAGGAAAGAGCAAAGGAGGGCAGGAACACAGCCCTGTGCCGGTCGGTTTGTTTAGCAACACAAGCGCAGGGCAGCACAGAATGAGTCGAGCCTTGTTTAATTTGTGAGGCATTTGACTGTTTTCAGATACTGCATGCTGAAACCATGCTTGACTAGCTGTGTTTTGCAGACTTCACAGCTACAGTATAATAGGTAAAAAAGGGTTAACAGTTTAGCCTGTAAATCCTGTAACTTCACAGTTTTAACATACATCAAGACGCAGCACGAGTACTGCTGACGCAAAAATCATATCATGCAACCCAGGGTTGGGAATTTTGGACGAAGAGTTCTTCCGAATTCTTACCGAAACCCAGTAGATCCAATAGTAGATCTACAGAATCCCAGTAGATCCAATAGTAGATCTACCGAATCCTAGTAGATCCAATAGTAGATCTACCGAATCCCAGTAGATCTAATAGGTAGGTCTACCGAATCCCAGTAGATCCAATAGGTAGGTCTACCGAGTCCCAGTAGATCTAATAGGTAAGTCTACCGAATCCCAGTAGATCCGATAGTAGATCTACCGAATCCCAGTAGATCCAATAAGTAGGTCTACCGAATCCCAGTAGATCCGATAGTAGATCTACAGAATTCCAGTAAATCCGATAGTAGATCTACAGAATTCTAGTAGATCCAATTAGTAGGTCTACATAATCCCAGTAGATCCGATACCATGTCTACCGAATGCCACTAGATCCGATAATAGGTCTACCGAATACCAGTAGATCTAATATAGTAGATCTACAAAATTCCAGTAGATCCGATAGTAGATCTACAGAATCCCAGTAGATCCGATAGTAGGTCTACCGAATCCCACTATATCCGATAATAGGTCTACAGAATCCTAGTAGATCCAATAGTAGATCTACAGAATCCCAGTTAGATCCGATCAAGGATATAAACTAGGACGTCAAGGACGGGATCCGATCCCGTGCAGCGCACAAGAACTCACCTGTTCAACCCACATGGCCAGGTCGCCCAGACTCCGCAGACATTCGCCCCGACCAGACAAGCCAGTTGCAGTGAAGTTTCGCATCGCGGCCCAGTGCACGATGGCAACCGTCAGTGCAACCGCTATGGAGAACACCAGCAGCTTCTTCCAACGCATATTGCTCAACATGAGTGGAAAAATATTCGATCAGCTGTAGGGCAGCTTAGGTTATACTTATCTCTCAGCTTGATTGAAAGCTGGGCAGAGTGACAGACAGAGTCGATAAGGCCGAAAGCATTGGCAGAGTAACTTTTTGTGCGCTCTGGATGATGCTCGGTGAAAGCACGCGGAGCTCCTATTGGCCAGAATGTCACAAACCCATTTGCCGTGTTTGCCTGCCTGTCTCCAAAAGTAGGGGGGGGAGGTTTGCAAAGGCTTGTTTGCTTTGCTGTGAGTGTAGAGCCATGGGGCGGATTTCTATAGCAATATGGAGACCAAAGGGCAAGTTGTTTGTTTTACATGGATTCACATTTCCGCTATGGAATTGCTTCAGTCGGCATGTGGCAACCAGCTTGAATGAGACTTAGGTTCTGTGAAGCTTAGGTTTGTGAATCTTAGGATTTGTGAAGCTTAGGGTTTGTGAAGCTTGGGATTTGTGAAGCTTGGGGTTTGTGAAGCTTAGGATTTGTGAAGCTTAGGGTTTGTGAGGTTTGTGAGGCCATGCCAAATAGATTTCTAGCATCGGGAAATTTGGAGTTAACGATAAAGATTCGAGCTCTAGTTTCGGGATCCCATTATCCAGTATGCAACTGAAAACTACCCCCCCCCACACACACAACACATTTATAATAGTGGCAATGCAGTATACTCATTAGTCATTGTTATACCTTGATGCGCTTCTTTAATCCTCAAATACTTAACTCAAATTCCGTTATCGATTTTTCAGCTATTGATCCTGGGGGGGGGTAAGAAGTGCTGGTGCGATAGTTAGTTCCCACGGTAAATTGTATTAGTGCAATATGCCAATTTTCGGTGCTTGCCAATGACTTGAGAGCATTGGGTTGGAGACTGATTTATGGCTGGAAGGGCCCGGGCTCGCATTGGAAATGCAGAGATTTACTGTGCGGCCCCATGACTGACCGATCGAAGCCATGCAGATCCGGTTGAATAAACACAGGCCAAGAACAGGGAGCAAATTTTATGACTGTTTGTGCCTTCCACGGGAGTCAGGTATTCACGTATTCACGTATTCACGTATTCACGTATTCAGGTATTCGCGTATTCAGGTATTCACGTATTCAGGTATTCGCGTATTCACGTATTTAGGTATTCACGTATTCAGGTATTCACGTATTCAGGTATTCAGGTATTCAAGTATTCAGGTACATGTATTCAGTATTCAGGTATTCACGTATTCAGGTATTCACATATTCAGGTATTCAGGTATTCAAGTATTCAGGTATTTAGGCCTTCGGGTATTCAGGTATTCAAGTATTCAGGTACATGTATTCACGTATTCAAGTATTCAGGTATTCAGGTATTCAGGTATTCACGTATTCACGTATTCACGTATTCAAGTATTCAGGCCTTCGGGTATTCAGGTATTCACGTATTCAGTTATTCAGGTATTCAGGCCTTCGGGTATTCAGTTATTCAGGTATTCAGGCCTTCGGGTATTCAGGTATTCACGTATTCAGGTATTCAGGTATTCAGGCCTTCGGGTATTCAGGTATTCACGTATTCAGGTATTCAGGTATTCAGGCCTTCGGGTATTCAGATATTTAAGTATTCGGTTATTCAGGCATTCAGGAATTCAGTATTCTGCGTTCAGGTATTCAGGAATAATGGGCAAATTGCTTTCTACTTCCTTTAATTAATTTATGCTGACTTAAGACATTGATTAACGCAGATATTAGATAAAAAGACAATAAATCAGAATGAACATTTTAGCGCTGTCAGCTAAAATGCGCAAGCATTGAGGCGCAGATATTGAAATAGCGCAGTGCGCTAAAAGAGCGCAGCAAAGGTCACACTGCCGCTGCACTCTAACGTTTTGAATTAGGCATTTACACCTGCACTCTAATGTTCTGAATTAGGCATTGACATATGGCCAAGCATTCTTAAATGGAATTTACAGCACGGCTTGGGATTTACTACACAGTATTAGCATTCTATGGCTAAAACCAGAAGAATGCTTTGCCCATAAATCAATGAATCTATCACTGTTCCTTCAGTGCGCGTTAGCGCACTCGTGCCATAGACTATTTACGCACTCGAAACCTAGAGATAAATCTACCATTTACACCTGCACTCCAATGTTCTGAATTAGGCATTTTCACTTGCACCAATGTTCTGAATTAGGCATTTTCACTTGCACCAATGTTCTGAATTAGGCATTTACACTTGCACCAATGTTCTGAATTAGGCATTTTCACTTGCACCAATGTTCTGAATTAGGCATTTACACTTGCACCAATGTTCTGAATTAGGCATTTACACCTGCACCAATGTTCTGAATTAGGCATTTTTACACCTGCACTCCAATGTTCTGAATTAGGCATTTTCACTTGCACCAATGTTCTGAATTAGGCATTTACACCTGCACTCCAATGTTCTGAATTAGGCATTTTCACTTGCACCAATGTTCTGAATTAGGCATTTACACTTGCACCAATGTTCTGAATTAGGCATTTACACCTGCACCAATGTTCTGAATTAGGCATTTTTACACCTGCACTCCAATGTTCTGAATTAGGCATTTTCACTTGCACCAATGTTCTGAATTAGGCATTTACACCTGCACTCCAATGTTCTGAATTAGGCATTTTCACTTGCACCAATGTTCTGAATTAGGCATTTACACTTGCACCAATGTTCTGAATTAGGCATTTTCACTTGCACCAATGTTCTGAATTAGGCATTTACACTTGCACCAATGTTCTGAATTAGGCATTTACACCTGCACCAATGTTCTGAATTAGGCATTTTTACACCTGCACTCCAATGTTCTGAATTAGGCATTTTCACTTGCACCAATGTTCTGAATTAGGCATTTTCACTTGCACCAATGTTCTGAATTAGGCATTTTCACTTGCACCAATGTTCTGAATTAGGCATTTACACTTGCACCAATGTTCTGAATTAGGCATTTTCACTTGCACCAATGTTCTGAATTAGGCATTTACACTTGCACCAATGTTCTGAATTAGGCATTTACACCTGCACCAATGTTCTGAATTAGGCATTTTTACACCTGCACTCCAATGTTCTGAATTAGGCATTTTCACTTGCACCAATGTTCTGAATTAGGCATTTACACCTGCACTCCAATGTTCTGAATTAGGCATTTTCACTTGCACCAATGTTCTGAATTAGGCATTTACACCTGCACCAATGTTCTGAATTAGGCATTTACACCTGCACTCTAACGTTCTGAATTAGGCATTTACACCTGCACTCTAATGTTCTGAATTAGGCATTTACACCTGCACTCTAATGTTCTGAATTAGGCATTTACACCTGCACTCTAACGTTTTGAATTAGGCATTTACACTTGCACCAATGTTCTGAATTAGGCATTTACACCTGCACCAATGTTCTGAATTAGGCATTGTTACACCTGCACCAATGTTCTGAATTAGGCATTGTTACACCTGCACCAATGTTCTGAATTAGGCATTTACACCTGCACTCTAATGTTCTGAATTAGGCATTTACACCTGCACCAATGTTCTGAATTAGGCATTTACACCTGCACTCTAATGTTCTGAATTAGGCATTTACACCTGCACTCTAATGTTCTGAATTAGGCATTTACACCTGCACTCTAACGTTTTGAATTAGGCATTTACACTTGCACCAATGTTCTGAATTAGGCATTTACACCTGCACCAATGTTCTGAATTAGGCATTGTTACACCTGCACCAATGTTCTGAATTAGGCATTTACACCTGCACCAATGTTCTGAATTAGGCATTTTTAGACCTGCACTCCAATGTTCTGAATTAGGCATTGTTACACCTGCACTCCAATGTTCTGAATTAGGCATTTACACCTGCACCAATGTTCTGAATTAGGCATTTACACCTGCACCAATGTTCTGAATTAGGCATTGTTACACCTGCACCAATGTTCTGAATTAGGCATTTACACCTGCACTCTAATGTTCTGAATTAGGCATTGTTACACCTGCACTCTAATGTTCTGAATTAGGCATTTACACCTGCACTCCAATGTTCTGAATTAGGCATTGTTACACCTGCACCAATGTTCTGAATTAGGCATTTACACCTGCACTCTAACGTTCTGAATTAGGCATTGTTACACCTGCACCAATGTTCTGAATTAGGCATTTACACCTGCACCAATGTTCTGAATTAGGCATTTACACCTGCACCAATGTTCTGAATTAGGCATTTACACTTGCACCAATGTTCTGAATTAGGCATTTACATCTGCACTGTTGCGCTCCGATTTCTGAATCATGTCGACAATCGATTGATCGCTAATGGTAGCTTGCGTTTTTTCAGCCAAACTTTCTACGAAAGACTGCAGGCAAATAGATTGCAGGCGGATGATACTTCACATTACGAGCTAATTACATAGTCTACTAATGTCACGAAACTCTGATTCGGTTTCGCATTACTCGTAGTTGGTTTATTTATAAAGATCGAATACTTAAGTCTTCAGAATACGATGAGAAAAGTGGCTATGGCAATTTTTGTAAAAAAAGTTTTCTATAATGTCCCCTGAAGTTCCAATCCATTTGTATTGACAATTTACAATTAAAGCATGCCTGTGAACAGGACGGTGATGTTGACAGGTTACATATACGCTCGTAGTTTTGGAAAAGTTGGCACTAATTTCAAAAGCAGAGGCGGCCTACGAAACGGGGATTTTCAACCATTCGCCACCCTCAAAATACGATTATACGAGTCAGTTGGCGCGTTTACAGGACACGCGTGATATGCTACTAACAGTAGAGCACGTGTAAATGTGGCATTAATTTAACTCGCTCCTAAATGGTCTATCAAGAATCGAGTAATGTTGCAAAGGAAAAACTAAAACTTCATATTTCTGTTTTCCCTGATGACAACTAAATGTATTTAATCGCTACTATCTGAACTCAACGGGGTTGTAGCCTAGTAAATAAGGTCGTGGGTTCGATTCTCGACCCACTCGGAACAATTTGTCCTTGGGCAAGACATTTAAACTCGGCATTGCTTCAGTTCACCCAGCTGTAAAATGGGTGCCAGCATTAGCTGGGGTAATTGAGCGTGTGTGGCGACCCCCCAGCCCTTGCCGCCGAGCTGTCGGCTGCACATCTGCTTATTGGAGCAGGTGTGATCAATTATTATTAGTGTTGTTGTTGTTGTTGTTGAACTCAAATGATTTCATAATTAAAACGAAAAGAAAAGAATGCAAAGTCTGAGTTATATGTATCAGGTTTTTATAGAATTTTTGCTTAGCATTTTATTGAACGCCCAATTATATTTCTCTTAGAACAGAACACACGCCAGACTAATGCCTTCTCTCTGTACAGTATCGGTGCCACTGATAAAATTAATTTAAACACATGTTTAATCAGATATAACCATATTTTATATGAAAGGGACAACAGCGGCGCGAGCTGAACACAGACACGTTGGGGTCAGGGTGAGGGGAGCAGGACAAAAAACAAAATAAACTATTCATAAACGCAGAAAATAAACAGGGTTTAAACACAAAACTACAGTGGGCCGCGAACTGGACCAGACGGTGCGGGGCTAATGGAGAACAAAAAAGCACACATATCGAACCGATCAAAACAAGAATGGCGGATTTGGGGCGAGGATTAACCGGAAACACGACTGGAGGATTCGAGGAAGAATAAAACGGATCAAGCGAGCGGACGACTGATTGCAGGTCGGCGAACCGATTAGAAGCTGCGACAAGCAAAAATATGAAATTCAAAGAGAGGTTCTGCGCGAACAGGAGATGAGAAAAATGAGAGAAGAAAAAGCCACGCTCGAATTCGATAAGCGGACCGTCAATCAATCACTGTTAATGTCCAACAGCGCGCTGAGGTCGTCGGAGTCCGGGGACGCCGCCGACGCCAGGCCGGGCATCAGGGGCGCGTCGGAGAAGACGCCGGACTCGCTAGACGGAGCGTCCGGACTGTCGCAGAGCAGCAGCGAGTCCAGCTGGTTGAGCGCCGACTGGTCGAACAGCAGGTCGCCGAGGCCGGCTAGGAGGTCGCCGCCATCAGCACCGGCGGGCTCGGCAGCGACAGGCCAGTCGACGTCTGGAACTGCAAAGGCCGGAGCGTCGAGGGTGTCAGCGCAGGCGGTTTCGGCGCCAGCGCCGGCGGCGGTGGCCAGGTGTCGGCCATCCAGGCCTGACACTTGCGCCGGCTGGCCAGAGTGGCCTGCAGTCGCCGCCGGAGCCGGTCGGCCACCACGCGAGCTGCCGAGCGGCAGGAGGCGCCGGTGCTGGTTCTGGGACTGATTTTGCCGCTGTGCGCAGCCGGTCGAGCCAGCTGCAGCGCGAGCGCCAGCGTCATGAGCAGGCGCGCCAGACCCCGACCCTGCTGCTGAGGGTTGGCCACAGGCACTGCTGTCCTGTCTGCCGGGATCGAGCGCGCGCCGCTCAGAGCTGAAACGCCCTGGCCGCAGCCGCCCTCCAGCTGCACAAGCAGGTGGTTCAGCCTGCTGCCCAGCTTTTCCAGCTTCTCCTTAAGCTCGGAGTTCTCGCAGCGCAAGTAGCGATTCTCAACCTCCAGTCGCTGCAACGCCGACTCCATCTTTTCCATTTTCTGCTTCTTCCGGTCGCGAGCCTGCTGAGCCGCGATGCGGTTCATTACTTTCCTGGAAAGTTGTCAACGAGAAAAAAATAATTCTTTTCTATGATGTTTTGTTTGCAACACACTACTTAAAGTAGACGAGTCAGTAGAATCGCAGGAATGACTTCCGGGTGAGTCTTAATTTACAACAGATTCAAAGCTTACCGTCGGGTCAGTTTCTCGTCAGCGGTCAGGTGGTTGAGCCGAGCCCGCTTCCGGCCGTAGATTGACGAGCCGAGCAGGTCGTCGTCATCCTCGAACTCGTTGAAGGACAAAGTCGAGTAGGTCGACGAATCTAGTGGGGCCTTCTGCAGAACCAGATTCTCCGATTCGGTGCGAATCTTTGAGTCTCCCGCAGCCACTGACGAAGACAACGATGTTGAAGTCGTCAGGGCCGGGGACGAAGCCGACGCCGGATTTGTCGAGCCGAGGACGATGCGCGCAGGCTGGGCGTCCTCCATGTCGAGCAGGCGCGGCTCCTGCATCATCTTGCGCTTGCGAAAGTGCTGCTGCGAGCTGTCGGCTGGGCTAATGATCTTAGTCCCGCTGCCGCCGCCGCCGACAAAACAAGTCGACGCAGGAGGCGCGGCCGACTCCGAAACATCGAGGAAGTCGGCCGACGCGTCGGCTCGCTTGAACAGCTGCTGCTGTTGTTGTTGGGTCAGCGCCAGCTTACCGTTGCCGCCAGGGACTTCAACCAGGCACATCTGCGGCCGGCGATGCCCGCCTTCTGCAGCAGGGCGTACACGACTTTCGATGACGCGTTGATAGTCATCTCTGCGTTACAAAGCGAAGCAGGAGGTGTTATGTTCTTCTGATGCAAGAGATTGATGATGAAATATTTAAGACTGGGAGAGTTGTCTAACCCATTACAAAGCCATGCGGCGATGCTTATATAGGATGATCAGTACCAAAGGTAATCGGTCAATTCAGTCCAAGATTGTATGACGAAACTACCTCAGAAAAAACCGCTTGAGAAACTTCCACGTCAGCAGTCCGTTGTTTAAATAAGGCTGACTGTAACGCGTCGTGGCGTTTTCCTATTGGTCCGCGACCCGGTAGAACGCCAGAGCAAGAGAGCTGGAATTGCAATGCTGGAACACGGGGCAAAGCTGTACATTTATACGCCTGTACATTTCGATACGCACGCCCACTATGAAGCACGTGACCCATTGCGGGACAGGATTGTACAGTGATCCTGGTCTATTTTTAGAAATCACGCAGGGCTGAGTGATCCTACTGTTAAAAAAATCCGTCCTATCCACCCGCCCCCTCTTACTGCCAGCGTGGAGGCAGATCCGCCCCCTCCCCCGGTTCTAAACTGCGATTCCAGCGTGGAACTTTGGGCATTGGGTGGGGCTGCCGGCTGTGCCTTGTGTTTAAACTCTAGCGAAATGCTGTTTCTCGTAATTTCAGCTGTTTACTAGGCACGTTGCCATTATAAGACGGCCAGTGCCCCCCCACCCCTACGAGGGTGAGAGAGGCGGAAAGAGCGGGGAGAGGCAGCCCGCCGAACCCGTAGCAGCCAAAGCTCACGCCCGGCATGACTAGGCAAAAAAGCACTGCCGATCGATAGGCGATAGTAAAAGACGGTTTACACTGAGTAGTTGGATATTCAATATTCTCTCCAAAAGGGATCAGATACTCGATAGTTCCCAGCTAAGCTAAGCCAATCAGTAACTGCAGAAATAGAAACGAAGAGGAAAGAAAGGCCAAACCGGAGTTCTTAAATAAGAGTTGTTCTGACAATGTTCAGCCGACTGTAATTCACTTGCATTACAAGCCTTCCAGCTGGGCAATTCGAACATAATGAATTGAAAACTGAAATCTGTACAACTTACAGATTTGATACAAAACATGGCATATCAGTACAAAACATGAAATGAACAGGCAAATAGAAAAGACAAAGAAGTACTCCGCAGCAAAACCATCAATTGAAGCCTAAATTTCAAAAAATTAACTCTTTTATGCATAAATTTTGAAGAGCAAAAATTCAAAATTTTTGCCGTTTTTTAGTGCAATAACAGAAATTGTTTTCAGACTAGCACGAAACTGGAAAACGATGACAAATTATTAATGAATGATAAATTGATGAAGAATAATTGAAATATGAAGCAATCAACGCACTCGAGGTTGTGAAAGAGAATAGTTTTGAGTAGCAACCAACACATTTGGACACAACAATCATAGCAAGACAGAACAACAGAAAAAGCATCATTGTGAATCGATATTTGTTAGTGAGCCTTTGCAGTGCAGACTGCAGTACTATAAATATCCAAAACAATGGAAGCAAACAATGCAAATAAAAGCTAATAATATTATGAAGAAATAAAACAATGCCTACTAACAGTAGTTGGTAGGTAAGTACCGCATTAACGAGTGTCACTAAATATTATAATAAAAGATGAATCAATATAAAATTCTCAACTAACAATAGAACTCAATTTGATAAAATGTCTGCTCACTAGCGCTCTGCTCACTGCAGAGTCGGCCCGCCGGTCCAGAGGCTGAGGGCCGGCCGGTCCTGCAGTACACTGAGCCCTTGCTGCGCATATACTTGCTAATATAAGACTTCGCCTTGCCTGCACATTGGCGTTCACCTCCAGGTCTTCAATATGGCGCGTGTGCTTCAGCTCCTTCAGCAGGATTGCGTGAGTCATCTTCTTGACTAAGTACTTCAAGTCCTCTTGATTGGTGATGCGCGCCAGTCTGGCAGGTGGCGGCAGTAGCGCTGCAGGTGCGCGTGGACGAACTCCTTCATCGAGGCGGTGAAGGCAGCCTTCTGCTGCAGCTCGCGCGAGCTGGCACCTCGCGGCGCCTCTGTTCAACTTTTTCAACGCGCTCCCGGCGCCGATTTTCACGGCGTTCCGGTGATCATGTCCTGGATCTCGTCGTGGGACACCTGGAAGCGCCAGGCTCCGTTGTACTCGAAGGCAGCCTCGGAGGCGGCCGCCGATGGCTCCGCAGCGGTCTCTTCGGGCAGGCGCGTCCCACGGGTAGGTGGGCTCCCAGGAGTGCTCGCTACCCGGCTGGTCGCGCCACACAGTCGCGCTGGTGCCCAGATGGTAAAAGTACACACGGCCGTCCGATCGCGGGCCGAGCGCCATTGCGGCGGCAGGCCGCCCGAAGCTGGCGACGGCTGCAAAATGAAATGCAAATACATGCGAAAATTATACTACTTACTGCGTGAGTAGACAGGCACAAAAAACATGAAAACTCGATGATCCGATAAAAAAACTGGCTCACCCGCATGCGCTCGCTGCGTGACAGCCAGCAGTAGTCGGTGCACATTCGGATCAGCCGCAGCCGCATCTCGGCGGATGTCTGGCTGACGCAGCCGGCCATAGCGCGGATCTGGCATGGAAGCCGCCGCCGCCGCTGCCGCTCGCAGTAGGCATTGCTCGAGCACGCGGCACAGGATGGCGTGCACCCGCCGGACGAGCCGGCGAGGGCGGCCGCCTGCAGCTGCTTTCTATCGGGCTCCGTCATGCCTGCGTACGCCTCGAACAGCCGGTCGAATTCCTCGGCCGCCGCGCAACTGTCCGCCGTCGGCTGCGGCGTCGTCGAAGTCAAAGCCAAGGAAGCATCGGGAGCGGCTGCTTGGGTTGATGCTGTTGAAGACGCGGTCGCTGCCGCGCCGGAAGCCGGGAGCCGCTGTTTCGATCGGCAGACGGTCCCAGCGGGCCAGCAGCTGGCAGCCAGCTGACCGACTGCATCCCGGTCCCCCAGACAGACGGCGGAGCAACTGCTGCAGGCTGTCAGCCACAGAGGCTCGGCCAACTGATCAGCCGATGCCAGCGGCACGCGGGCCATCGTACGCAGAGCTGCCAAGACCAGCTGAGTGTTCGGCGAGGATGACGAATTCGAGCAGCAGTTGGGCGCTGCCTCGGTCAGGCAGCGGCGGTCAGTTGCAGCCCGTGGTGCCGCCGAAGAGTCAGTAGGCAGTCGGCGACAGCGGGCCTGCAGCATCGGCCAGCAGCTGTAGCAGTCGGGTCCTGGCTTTCGATCGGCAATTCGCTGGTGGCAGAGGGCCTTCAAAAGCAATTTCACGATAGCATGGGTTAGCTAGTTAGTTCGGAAATAGGGCTGTCTGTGGAGCTGCCGCAAATCATGGCAAGAGGTCAGTCGCTATCCGCTGAGAGCACACACCACCACGGATACATACACAGGGTCAACAGCTGTACTGTGACTTTCTAATCAATTTGGGCTCAGACAACAGCAACACAGTTCATGAGCAACTCACCTGAGCAAGCTTATCACTTCATTAGGCTGCGTCACAGTCTCAAGCGTCAGCAGCTGGCTAGCATCGTGGCCAAAGTCGAGCGTCATTGAGGCTTGCCGCAGCAGCTGCAGCGCGTCTCGGCCCGACTGCGGCTGGCCAAGACAGAAACCGGCAGTCGATGACCAACTCCTCACCTCTGGCGATGTCGCGCCTAGCGAACAGGCCCAGCCGACGCTGGCCGCCGGTTACCCACACCTGCGCTTCGGTGTTCGCCTCAACTCCGGCGGCTGCCGCTGCAGCTGACAAATCTGGCCAGGTTGCCATTCGCAGTGGCATCAGCCACCAGACTGGCTCCCATCGGCATAAAGTACAGCCGCTTGCCAGCCGCCTTGTCCGCTGCACGACGCTGCCAAAACTCGCTCGCAGTCGACCAGTTCGCCGGCGAATTCAATTAGAAAAGCGCCGGCGCCAACAGACGAGGTGGCGCGGACGCCCGCAGTCGCGTCTGGCGCCCAGATACAGAGGCTCAAGCGCAGGGCCGATGGCGGCAAGTCGAAGCGCCGATTTGTGCACATCTCGCCGCACGGACAGCGCCTGTTGTCGCATTCGACGCGCAGGGCTCGGTTGACGCAATCGGAGCCGCAGGCCTCGGCGCCTTCTGGCTGCCTGGTCGGGCGTTGGCACGCTGCAATCGCAGGGCCAGCCGCAAGCCGGCTCAGTCGGGAGAAATTTTGCTAGCGGAACGCTTCGTTGCAGGCAGCTCGTAGCTCGGCGGCGACATGCCCGCGGCGCGGCCGTTCGAGCGGCTCTAGGCGGCCGCTGCAGCAGCGCCGCTTAGCTGCGGCCTCAGCGGCGGCGGACGAATCCAGGGTGTCGTCGTGCGGCTCCTCCGGCTCGGCGACGTCGAGGAGAGGCAGCCGGCCAGGAGGGACTGCCGGTCCTGTTCGTCCAGCTCGACTCGTTGATGCTACGATCGCTGGCGCCGCCGCCGCCATCGCCGCGCATCGGCGAGGTAGACGAAGCCACCGACATGTCGCTGCTGCATCCGCCGCCAGCGGTATCGTCCGGCCTCGCGGGCGGGCGGCGGTCGGCGGCCGGTGGAGTTGGTCGACAACAGAGACGGCGGCAGTTGTGGGGCCGGAGTCGAGGCACGCAGGCGGGACAGCTCCCGCTGCTGCATGGCCACCTGGCTCTGCATCTGCTTGGTGAAGTTAGTCAGCATGCCGAAGAAGTCTGTCAGTTGTTTGAAAGCGGCGTTTGGCATCGGCGGAGCTGCCGGTTTTACTAGCGGGCTTACCGCCGACAGCTGCGCCGACTGTAGCCGCCACCGGCTGCTGCTTCGGCTGGTCAACCCGGACGCGGGGCCGCCTTTGACTCCTGGGGTGGGTAACAGTTCGGGATTGCTAGCTGGATGAGCTGGGGCATGGCTTGTTAGCGATGGATTATTGGCATCATCATCCCCATGGTCATCATCATGATCAAAGTGGTCCCATCAGCAGCTGGACATGTTGGCGAGTGAGCAGCTCCAGCTGCTCTATTTGGTTGCTGCAAAAGTGAAATGCAACGAGGCGGCGGGATGCAATGGTAGAAACGTTTTTAATTAATGTTGACTAAACAAATCCACGGGAACGCGCATTCACCATACTACTAATACTAAGTAGATTGAATATCCTTAGAGCTCTCATGACTAGAATATCTGGAAAACTTCAAACAACCCAGTTGCTTAAATAGAAACCCGCCTACTAAATAGGGAAGCCCCAGAACCCAACTGAAACCTTAATAGAGGCCTGGCAAATTAATAAAACAATGAGAAAGAATATAAATTATTAATAGATCGCTCGGCAGTGTAAAAACAAACTTATTGAAGCTTATTCGACGACGACCAACGGATGGGGGGGGGGTAGTAGAGAGGAAACTGACGGGGTTGCTACGAATGCGACAAGCGGTTGTT